>JAWPHD010002519.1:0-253130 GCA_037043455.1 Cyrtodaria siliqua | reverse complement strand
GAAAAACTGAAAAAATCTTCTCTGAAACTGCAAGGTTTAATATTTTGCATTTGCTATAAGCTTATGGTCTTCTACCAAGTTTGTTCCAATGGTGACCCATTGGTCACATTTGGCCCCACCCTGGGGGTTTGGTCACATTTGGCCCCACCCTGGGGGTCATAGTTTTACTTAGGCTTGTATAGGCAAAAACTGAAAAAATCTTCTTCTCTGGAACCACATGGCACAGAGCTCTCATGTATTACATGTAGCATCAGCTTATGTCCTCTACCAAGTTTGTTCAAATGGTGACCCTGGTGTCAAATTTGGACGCGCCCCGGGGGTAACAGTTTTTAAAAAAAAAAAAAAATCTTTTTAATTTGATTTTGTTATTGTTTTTGTTTTTAGCTCTACTGGCCAAGGGCGTCCAAAGTTTGTATATTGAGGTTTTGCATGTTTTTCATATAGACATATAGGAAAAAAGTTTAAAAAATCTTCTTCTCTGAAACCACAAGGCACAGAGCTCTCATGTATTACATGTAGCATCAGCTTATGGTCCTCTACTAAGTTTGTTCAAATGGTGACCCTGGGGTCAAATTTGTCCCCGCCCCGCGGGTCACAGTTTTACATAGACTTATATAGGTTGTTTTTTTAAAAAATCTTCTTCTCGGAAACTACAACAGCCAGAGGTTTGATATTTTACAATTATTATAAGCTTATGGTCCTTTACCAAGTTTGTTCAAATGGTGACCCTGGGGTCACATTTGGTCCCGCCCCAAGGGTCACATGTTTTACATAGACATGTATAGGGAAAAACTTAAAAAATCTTCTTCTCTGAAACTGCAAGAGCCAGAGGTTTAATATTTTGCTGTTGCTATAAGCTTATGGTCCTTTCTTTACCAATTTTGTTCAAATGCTGACCCTGGGGTCACATCTGGCCCCGCCCCGGGGGTCACAGTTTTACATCAATGCTTGTTTTAAATTTTTTAATCTCTTTATTTTTTTTTATTTTTTTTTTTTATTATTATTTTTTGTTTGATTTTTTTTTAATTGTTTGATTTTTTTTTTTTTTTTTTTGAATTTTTTTTTGATTTTTTTTTTGATTTTTTATTATCTCTACTGGCCAACTTGGAAAACCAGCCAGATCGGACCAGTAATGATCGAGTTACTGCTCTTGATATAGTTAAAAATGCTATATTTTGCCTCTTTAAGACGATAGTCACTCGCTTCATTGATGTCATAAGAGCCATATTAGCCAGTAGAGCGTCCACAGGCCCTTTTGGGCCTCTTGTTTCCCCAAAATTTGGATGATAAAAACTGGGAATTAATTTGATATGGCCTTAACTTGATTTTTTAGCTCAACTATTCGAAGAATAAGAGAGCTTATGTAATCACCCCGGGGTCGGCGTCCCACATCAAGGTTTGCGTGTAAGCTGTGTTTACAAGTCTATATCTCTTACATTTCTTATCCTAGCACAACCAAATTTGTTCATAGGCTTCCTTATAGCATTATCTTAAGGGTGTCATATGCAGTTTTGGTTCCTGTAACCCCCCCCCCCCCCCCCCTGTGTAGTTCTGATCAATTTTTACACATAGTTATGTTGTGCTTCCAACCCCACTCCACATTGTTGTAGCCTTGTTTTCTGATGGTATATACTAGCTATAAATTTATTATTCTCTGAAAAATCGAATAGTCGAGCTGCGCTGTTCTCCGACAGCTCGTTATTATTAGTAATTTTTTTATTTTTTTGCATAAAATGTTTAGGGTCGGCCCTTAAAAATGAGGTCGGTCAAATTATTAGTAATTTTTTTATTTTTTTGCATAAAATGTTTAGGGTCGGCCCTTAAAAATGAGGTCGGTCAGGAAACCGGAACCACACATATATATTTATTTGGCCTAAGTGATATTGCTATGGGACTTTTTCTAAAATGATCAGCATGACATGATGTTGGTCATTGTTGAAAATTGTTGTGATTCGACGTTAAACATGGCTGCCAGCGGCCATCTTTGTTTACAAGAATTATATACTACCTGACGGATTTTTATGAAACTTGACAGGAATGTTGCACTTGATGTCTAGCAAAATTTCAGGTCGGCCAGAAAGTCAAGATGATAAAATGATCAGCATGACATGATGTTGATCCTTGTCGAAAATTATTTTGATTCGACGTTCAAGATGGCCGCCAGCGGACATCTTTGATTACATAGAGTTATATAATTAAAAATGTAGCGACTACTCCTCTGACTACTTGACGGATTATCATGAAACTTCACAGGAATGTTGCTCTTGATGTCTAGTTGATCCTAGATCAAAAAAAAAAAAGTCTGTTTCTGGTCTTTTCCCAAAAAGGATTAGGTAGGAATTTTTTGTTTTTTATTTTTTTGTTTAGAATTAATGCTACTATACTAAATTCAAATCAAGAAAATCAAACATATGTTTTCTTGAACATATTACATAATATGAGTGTTCCACAACATGCCTTAAAAACCTAAAAAAAACAAAAAAACTTTTTTTGTGCCCTAAAAAGTTTATGGTAGGAATTTTTTATTTTTTATTTTTTTGTTTAGAAGTAATGCTACTATAATAAATTCAAATCAAGAACATCAAACATATGTTTTCTTGAACATATTACATAATATGAGTGTTCAACAACATGCCTTAAAAACCTTAAAAAAATATTTTTATTTTTTCATGCCCTAAAATGTTTATGGTCGGGACCTTAAAAATAGGGTCGGTCAGAAGACCAGAAACAAACCTTTTTTTTTGGCCCTAGCTAAATTTCAGGTCAGCCGGAAATTCAAGATGGCCACCACGGTTAATAATAGATTTAAAAAAATAAATAATTGTAGTGACTACCTCCTGAAAACTATAAGTGATATTGATCTGGGACTTTTTCTAATATGATCAGAATGACATGATTGACGAAAATCGTTTTGATTCAACGTTAAACATGGCTACCAGCAGACATCTTTGTTTACATAGAGTTTTTTTTTAAGTTTGTAAGTTGTTAAAAGTTTGTAACGACTACTTCGTGAAAGTTATAGTGATATTGGTATGGGACTTTTTCTAAAATGATCAGCATGACATAATGTTGATCTTTCTCGAAAATTATTTTGATTCAACATTAAATATGGCCGCCAGCGGACATCTTTGTTTACATAGTTATGTAGTAAAAGTGTGTAGCGACTACTACTCCTCTGAAACTACTTGCCAAATTTTCATGAAACTTCACAGGAATGTTGCTCTTGATATATAATTGATCCTAGTACAATTTCCGGTTGGCAAGAAATTCAAGATGCCGCAATGGCTAAAAAGAGATTTTTAAAAAACAAATTTGTAGCAACTACTTCTTGAAATCTATAAGTGATATTGATATGGGACTTCTTCTAAAATGATCAGCATGACATCATGTTGGTGCTTGTTGAAAATCATTTTGATTCGATGTTGGACATGGCTGCCGGCTCAGTCATCTTTGTACACTTTACAAGAGTTGTATAGTAAAAAGTTGTAGCGACTACTCCTCTGAAACTACTGGACAGATTTTCATGAAACTTCTCAGGAATGCTGATCTAGCTATCAAAACCTATCAGCAGAGCTTCAAGGTCATTGACCTCTTGTTCCTGGATTTCTGTGACACTAGGCAGGAATGACCAGTACCAAGCCTAGTTGCACATGTTGTCGTGTTCCCCAGCAAAGACTCCATATAGCAAGTAGAGCGATACAGGCTCTCTTGGGCCTCTTGTTGTATACTTGGTTTGTGCGGTTAGGGATGCATCTCTATAGTGCAAGCAAGCATGCTTTTCTTTCGAGAAAAGAGATTCAGGTTCACGTCCTGGTGGAGATCCTAGCGCACATACTGAGCTGTACATACATTTTTTTTATATAAATGAAATAATTGAATATCAGCAAAACTGTCCAATAATGTGTTTGGCTTGTAAACATGGGAGGACAAACATTTCTAAAATAGCAATAACTTACATGTACATATTAATAAGTCGATGAAACTGAATTATCTCACTTGTTTTATTTGAAGAAATATAGGTGTTGTTTTTCCGACAGAGGCAGCGGTGATGGCAGTGTCAACATTCAAGTTTTGCATTTAGGACACTTTCCCACAAACAGTATGCACTACTGATTAGGGGCCAGTTTCCATCTAAGCCCAGTTTTAGTCTACCTCATTTAAAAACTGTTTTTACACTGCAAATTACTTACACAATGTTATTTATTGACAGTCATTTAGCACTGAAGATTGAAACCAAAAGAAACAACCAAAATGTAAATACATGTAAGCGTTACAAAAATGAAAGGGCTTTCTCCGAAAAGTGTGCTTACTTCCTTATATGGCGTTGGGGATGCATGCACATACTGCCGCATACCCGGTAATAAATAAATAAAAAAAATAAAATTGTTACAAGGCCATATTTTTATCACACAGCGGACGCAGTTAAAATATACCGTGATAATATATTTTAACCAAAGAGAGGCAACTGTTTGATTTCCAAAGAGTTACCAATTGTTATAGCGTAAATTGACGTCGTGAAAAATATTACATTGACGTACATTGACGTTACCAGGTGCATTGTCATAACGATCGTGGTGTATGGTGGAACAATGCAAACATACCATTTTTTCAATGAAATTGTTCAACAGACTTGCAAATATGTTTTTAATTCATAAAATTTTACTGTATCATGACCTAGTTGAATCTATCACTCGATAAAAAACATGACGGAAACTGGGCATGTAAACAAAATGATTTCTCAGTTTTAGTCTATTTACATGTATACAAAGGTCACGTGCAACTTAGATAATTAGTACCGGCAATCCATAGTCACCCACCGGCCCAGACAAACATTTTCCTGACATTTTCTATGATGGAGGTCAAAGATCAAGGTCACAATGACCTTATTTTGGTACGCGACACTCCGCTATCCCAAGATGTATTCACAAACCAAGTTTGGTATCTCTAAGTGTTATAGTATTGAAAAAACGGTCCGGACAAGCATTTTCTATGACAGAGGTCACAGTGACCTTATTTTGGTACGCGACACACCACTATCTCAAGATGTATCCACATACCAAGTTTGGTATCTCAAAGTCTTATAGTATTAAAAATATGGCCCGGACAGCATTTCGGAAGGACAGACAGACAAGGTGCAAACCTATAGTCCCCACAGGACCGGTGGCTGCAATTCTTGATGCTCTTTATATAAAACAAACTAGTGTGGTGTCAAATTTCCAGGAAGAGGTACCCTAATAGAAAGTAGAGTAAAAATTGTCAAGATACATACTGAAAAATTAGTTTATGTTTACATAAGTGACGGAAAGTGGCCCCCGACCAGTACACCTTTAAATATTTATTTTACCGAGAAAAAAAAAGTTTTGATTAAAATTTAAATATATGAGGGAAAATAAATCCCGAGAAAAAATGTTTACATTATATCGACATGTTAACAATATAAGCAACATATCTTACCATCATCTTACGACTGACATAACTTCAACTGTATTTTAATAAGCGTCCACTGATTTCCAATTGCGCAAAGCGTGTCATAATTGGAAAAACCTAAAACCTATTTTTAGCTCTACTGATCAGAGATCAGCAGAATTTATGCCGTGGTGCGGTGTCCATCGTCCGTCTGTCTGTCTGTAAACTTCTTTTTGTAGCGACTACTCCTCTGAAATTACTGAATGGATTGTCATGAAACTTTACAGAAATGTTGCCTATGAAGTCTAGTTGATCCTAGCAAAAATTCATGTTGATGTGAAATGCAAGATGGCCACCAAATCTAAAAATAGATTTTTATAAACAAGTTTGTAGCGACTACTTCTTGAAAACTCTAAGTGATATTGATATGGGACTTTTTCTAAAATGATCAAAATGACATGATGTTAGTCCTTGTCGAAAATCGTTAAACATGGTGGCCAGCGGCCATCTTTGTTTACATTGAGTTATTTAGTAAAAAATTGTAGCGACTAATCCTCTGAAACTGTTCAACAGATTTCCATGAAACTTCACAGGAATGTTGCTCTTGATGTCTAAATGATCCTAGCAACATTTCAGGTTGGTCGGAAATTCAAGATGGCCGCCACAGCTAAAAATAAAGTTTGTAGCGAGTACTTCTTGAAAACTATAAGTGATATTGTTATTGGACTTTTTCTAAAATGATCAGTATGGAATGATGTTGATCCTTGTCGAAAATTATTTTGATGCGACGTTAAACATGGCCGCCAGCGGCCATCTTTGTTTACATAGAGTTATATAATGAAAACTTGTAGCGACTACTCCTCTGAAACTAGTTGACAGATTTTTCATGAAACTTCACAGGAATGCTGATCTAGCTATCAAAAACCTATCAGTAGAGCTTCACGGTCATTGACCTTTTGTTATACTTCCCTTGACGTCACAATTGTGTATCAGTAAAAATTGTTTACCGGTGAACAGTAAAAAATGCTTCACGCTAAGGGTATGGGCAATTTATACAGGAGTGTAATTGTGAGGTATAATAATACAAAGCAACTGTTATCAAGTTATACAATCGACACTTTCCTTGCCATTATAAAGATATACATGTAAGGAACAAAAGTTTACCATTTGTGAAATTACCTCCCTTTACATTAAAATAGAGTGAAATCATAATTTCTGTAAAACCTGTAGATTACCGCATGTTGCTATTGTTTTCGCATATTTCTTTTGAGACTTATTCCCTTAATACAACTGATAATTATGTAAGTTATATTGTCCATGACCGCTTCTACACATATCCTAGAATCTAGTCCACAGGATTTATATGTTATTTACTTGCAAAACTTATTTTTATCAGTATATCAAAATAACAATAAATTACCCTTTTTTACATAAATTTATTTGCTTGTGTCAGCAAAGCAATCGCGGTTTCAGTTCAGGTTAAAAGTTTTGTTTTTATTAAAAAACGTTTCGAGATAAGTTCATTAAAAAACAGAAAATAAACTTACAAGACAACGGATACCATCCGTGCCTACACGCCTGTCGGACATGTTTAGGGAAAACACTTCACAGCGACCTATTTCCGGTTTAACTAGTTTTCATGAGCATGGTGAGGAAACCCCAAAATAAAACTGTTTATTTTTGTTGTACATTTTTCTGTTCATTTCCTGAAAAGTGTATCCATTGATGAATACAGCCCTACTGTGAATGAATCTATACATTTAATTGGCATATACATTATTATATGACCGAACGCCTGAATAGATCGAGTTTTGATAAACGGTTTTGTAGTGTAATGTTGTCATTATTTGGCGAGTTAGGCCAGAGTTTTTTATTTGTTGGTTTACGGGAGAGCCTGCCCTATTTTTGCCCAAATTAAAATCAAAATAAAATTTAATAAAATCCTGATTTTATTTTTATTGCCTTTCCGACTTCGAGTGTAAGCATAGTGAAGAATTTGTTCAGGGAAGTTTGTTACCCATATATTTTCGTACCATTAAAAACGGTCTATTAAATCATTTTAGAATTATTTTATTTTTAGAATTTTGTGTTTCTGGGTTTCAAGAACCTCATTACTGAATGTCCAGTAAAACTTAGTTTGTTCTGAGAATGTAATGAGCTTTAAATTAACTGGTTTCATTAGTCCAGTTTTTATCACTGAACCAATCAGAATGCTTCATTCATATTTTGATTTGAGGGCTGGCGTGGCGCAGTCAGTAGCGCGGCGAATTTGTAACCGGAGGCCCCGGGTTCAATCCTCCGTGGTGCCACTGAGTTCCGTCGGTGTGTTCTTGGCAAGACACTTTCCCTCAGCCTCGTCCGTCGGATGGGGACGTTAACCGGGCGGTCCCGTGTATCGGGTCTTTCTCTGATCACGTTAAAGAACCATAGGAATCTATTTGATAATAAGAGTAGGGCAGGTTCCCGGATTCCTATGTATCATTCCCCTCTCTCTGGGGCGGCTCTAAATAACCTATACTGTGTTGATGAGCCGTTAAACAACATTCAACAACATTCATATTTTGATTTGGTTGTTTCTATCATGACATCACTTTCTGGTATTATGGCATCACACCCTGGTATTATGACATCACGTCATGCTATTATCATGCAACTCAGTGTGTTCTCAGAACTGAATGAGCCTTTTAATTGCTGTGACCAACAGATTAAGTATTGAGTAATAAGTTTCTTGAAACCAAGAATCACAAAATGCTAAGAATAAAATAATTCTAAAATGATTTAATAGACTGTTGCAAATCAGAAGATAAGTAAACCAAACGGTTTTAAACTTTATACTTTGTTCACACAGTTTTGATATAATTATTCAGTTCTTCTGTTGTTGTTTTCCAAAAAAAAATGTCTCAAAATGTTACTTTTATTTTTAATTTTATTATAGACTCATTATATATACTCGGTAAAAAAAGTTTTGGACCAGGGTATATAAAGTCATATAAAAATAAAACAGTAGTGGACAGAATTTAAGTATCTTTTTTTAGTAACCAAGGTCTACCCTACCCGGTTCCTTTGGTACCAGAAATATTAAATTCCAAACAAGATTTGATTTAAAAAAATATCGCGAACACACAAAGTGTCTGTAAAAAATGTTTCAAAGTCCATAAAAAGTAACAGTTACGGACACATTCGAGTAACCAATAAAAAAATAATATTTTTTCGCAAACTTTCATTGTAAACGATAATTATTGTTGATTGTTGATCTATTGTGACTTATCAACTGAGATAATAAATGTTATGGTCGAATGTTAAATTCTCACTTCAAAACAAACACACATGTCATATTATATACCCACAACCTGGAAACTCATGCAGAAAAAATATTTGTTAGGCAATGTCAACAACACTATATTCCAGTGGGATTTACAGTGGATTCCTACTTGGTCCCAGTGGGATTTTTGTGTGGGACCCCAGTTTGCCCCAGCGTGATTTTTGGCAGGATTCACGTTTGTCGCAGCGGGATTCCACCTGATCCCAGCAGGAACTTAGTGCAGCCCTACTGAAAATATAACTGGCATTCTCAGTGGCTTCTACAGCAATCATCCCTTTTTGAATTGCAATTAAAGTCTGGTAATATACAGTAGGTGGGAATCAATCTAACCTTTTGTGAGCTTTTGTAAATGGCGTTGGAAAAGTAACTTTTTAAATACCCTTGGTAAGTGGGATCAATCTAAACTTTTGTGAGCTTTTGTTTTAATGAACATAGCTGTTCCTGAAGAGTTTTAACAACTTTAGCAATTTTGAAGGTGGCCGTTTTGCAGGTTGTTCATGAATAATTTGTGAATTTTAATAGTTCATGAAGAACAATTCACTGTAACTCACTATAATTTTTAAAATATTTGATGGACTTCAATAATCTCTAACTCATTATCTTTGTTAAGAGATTTGCAATTTAATGATAAAAAAAAGGCTTTTGAAAAAATTAGGACATGTCAAAATGATCACAATTCCTGATAATTGACAGATTCAGTGAAATTATGGTAAGAAGCTTAATTCAAATTAAATAATTTAACGACAGATTTTTCAAAACTACCAAAATGTCTCCTTTCATACTCTTTTTCCAATCATTTCTTAAGTCAATTTGGAGCATTGTGGTCAAGTGGTAGAGCTTCGGAACCATGATTGAAAAGTTGTGGGTTAATTTGATCCTCGCCATGACTATACATGTATGTGTTGTGTCCCTGAGTAAGACACCTTATATGCATTGCTACTTACTGGTTTTACCCAGGAACACATCTAGAGTGATTAAAATAAGTTCAGAGAGCTTTCATTACAATCGATGTAAAATAAATAAGTTTAAATTAATCTAATGATGCACATTCAATCGGATTTAAAAAAAAGAAAGTGTTTTTTACATTTAAAAGGTAGTACCAGCAGTGAAACATATCAGTGATTGGAAAATAGCGATGGGGCTCAATACATGTGTAACTAAATATATAATAAAATGTGATCTTTATGAATACACACATTTTTATTTGTTTACATGTGGGAAAGAAAACGTGTTAGATCAGCAAGCTTGTCATGTGTCCCTTCAATAATAATATCATTAATATAGATCTGCTACTTTCCAACATAAATAAATTTCCAATTTAAGTCTTGGGTTTAAAGTGCCATTTTTTTTATTTATAAAAAATTGTTGATCTATTTGTTACTTATTTCAAGCATTTTCATTTTAACATTGTGAGTTGTTTTTTTTGTTGATTATATTGAAATGAGTGTATGAATACAATATTTTGGCATCTCCGTGTTTATGTTTTTAAAGGGAGCATTCATTCATGAGACAAGTTCTTTCTTATACTAATCCGCCCCCACCGCCCCTTACATGACCTCCACTTTTCTGTGCTTTGCAGTGGATTTTTTGGCAGCATATGATATTAAATACGCCATTTGTGATGATAATGTAAGTTATTCTTTTATAATTGGGCCGAGATATGAATGCTAATATTATTTCATACACAATGTAAAAATCAAAGGGTAACACACATTATGACGGCTGTGAGCGTTTTGCAGTTGGGGCGGTATGAACTGTTGGGAAGTTGCCAAATTACACGGGTAGATAACAATCAATTAACACCGTTTAGTCACGTGATATTGATGTCGAGATTTGATAACAAAAGTAAATGTATGAGAACAAAACTAGCAATTTAATACATTTATACTGTATATCGTACAACGTTTTGCACATATTATGTTTAATAAATCTGTTTTTGAGTGATTATAGTTCATTATTTTAACATAACATATAGATTGAAATATAAATTACGCGTCAAAATGAACACCTATCGATAATCCTCGATTTTTACTATACGCTTGCGCTGAACGTTGTACAGTCAGTCGGAGACGTCAACTGTAACAACGTTCAAATGCTGAACTACAGATCCACCAACGACTGCAACATTTACCATTAACAACACGCTTGTATCAAATACAGTCAATGTCATCCAAGGCAGAGACATAACCGTAAACTGTTCTAGCTCCAGTAATCCCCCTCCTACATACACTTGGAGTCCAGGAGGGCCAGGTCCTGTGTTGACTCTGAACAACATACAGACGTCGGCGAATGGGCAATACACGTGTACTGTAAGCAACACAATGGCTTCCTCTGTGGGGGAAACAGTGGCCGGGACAAGCACGGCACAACTGTCTATACATGTTCTGTGTAAGTATTAATTGACACATGCCAGTGAATGTCATTAAAGCTGTCATATTAAGAAGCAAGTTCGTATGTAGTTTAACACAGTGGATACTATTTACATATTACACATATATATTATATATGGAAAATGTAATATTAAAAGCAGGTCATTGTAATAATTAACATTTGTATACGTAAAATACAAATACAAAACCATAAGATAACTGATTTCGATACATTGTTTTTTTACTGAAAATATGATTGTTATTTGCAAGATTATCATTGCTTTTCAAACAAACTCCACGGGATTCGCAATGGCTCCGCCCCGGTAGTCCTGTGTTTCTATATAGAGATAAACAATGGAACTTCTAAATACTGGTATTTTTAAAAACAGTTGGCATGTTCTGACAGCTTGCTATATATATATATACGGTAAAGAATAGTATACATCTTACAAGACCATTCTGGAGAACTGGATCACGAGGATTATGGAAGATAGGTATTTAAAAAGATAAATGTGAGACAACTTATCAACCAAACAGTGCTTAAACTAACAAATATCGAGCACTTTCGGCTTTAATCGCCTTCTTCAGGATACAAACATACAAATTGACTTTCTCTGTTCAACATTCGTGTTATTCCCGATTTTAAGACATTATTATATACCGTCTAACTCAATTCCTACTAATTGTTCTAACATTGTATTTATTTAAATTGCCAAAACAAGCATGTGATACTCTTGTTTAGCTTGGCGAATTTTGTCCGGACAGCGCTTGTTGTCAGTAGTGTTTTTTTCTGGTAGCAATTTTAAAATAACGTGTAATGTGTTTTGTCCCCAGACAATTGTGCTTTTTGCCTGTACAGCGCATTTTGTGAAATATCCAGACTTCTGTCTCGTTCCAGAACGTAACAGATTTTAGAAATATCATAATTGAAAGTCCCGTCCAGGAATATACTTTGCGCCACACATGTGGGATCAAGGCAATCAGGCAGTGACAATTTATTATTGATTCTTTACGGCTAAATGCATGATAAGTCTTCAGGACCGACGAATATCTTAAATAACTCTGGAAATATATAAAGCTCATGAAACGTCATCGGTCGAAGGTCAGTGAGAAAATCTGTTAAACATTGTAAAACAATGTTGGGGCTAGTATATTCACGATTATTGTCGCATTTATATTACATTCAGTGCATTTTCTTGTAACTCAAAAATAACTTGATATCCTGTACCTTCCTCAGTTTGTCTCATCGCCTATCAAATGATTGTCCCTATCGTCCGTGTTTCTATGACTCTACATCCTAGACTCTGAAATTCTATCCAGGGCCATTCACCAGCCTCTCCGATATGCCTAAGTGATTACTTGTTTTATTCAAATGGTGACAATGCGATTAAATTTGTGGAAGTGGTCACAGTTGTACTTAAGCTACAAGAGCTAGAAGCATATTACTTTGCATGCAGAATACATGTTTATGGTCCTCTACCAAGTTTGTTTCAATGGTGCTTGTGAGTTTAATTGGGGTTTTAAGGCGTACCAACACATGAAAGCTTATATGGCGCCTAACAGGAATGAACATGCCAGGCTTATCCTCCATGTACATCGAGATAAAATATGGAGAACGGGCCTAGAACCTTCTCACCCTGCTGCAAATTCTATTGTAGACACTCCATTTACGCTGGAGCCACATTATTCTTTTTCTGCCACTGCTCTAGTGATATGAGCGAGATGGTCCCTGACACAATGCAGGGGTCATGATGAAGACCTTTAATGAGCATGAACCCTGTCTAGGAGGCACAATTTTATATAGAGATATATAGATAACCTAGATGGAAATATTTAAAAAAAGAAAACACCCACTTCTGTTACTGTTCCATTTGTGACCAATGGACAACGGTATCAGGTGAGAGATTCAGTGCCATTCAGGACCATTTTGATAAAGAAAAATGGTCATTATAAATCGTGAATAAAGTACGTGTGTATATAGAAATAAAAAACTCAGTATTCACGCGTTTACGCGAAACATTAACTCCGAATTTTTGCGCATATGAGGATCTTAGTTCGTATACGGGATATACAATTTCTTATTTGTGCAGATACTGGAATGTAAAATTCACTATACATGCTTATAGGGAAATATAAAACTCCGTGTGCGTGTGTTTACGGAAATATATACCTCAGTATTCCCGCGTATACTGGAATTAACAATTCCATGTTTGCGAAAATACAGACATCTTACAGATGTCCGTATTCGTGCTTAAAGGGGAATTAAATGATCCGTAGGATCAACATATTTAATCACTTCTTTATACAGAATATCGTCCGCTCCTAGCAATAATATAGGGAACTTTATTGTTTTGTATATGCATTAGTTATGCTAATTTCTCCAGTTCCACCTACTAACCCGAAGATCGCATACGACAGCCTAAATGGTCCCACTATTACCAGTAATCCAGTAAATGTAGTGAGGGGTGATGACATCAGTATAGGCTGTACATCAAGTGGTGACCCAGAACCAACTTACATATGGAGTGGTCAGACTGGAACCAACCAGATACTGACAGTCAACAATATCCAGGCTGACACTACACGGACATGTACTGCCACCAATACAATGGTGTCCACAGTTGGGAGAGGTGATGGTGCAAAGTCTGCAACTGGAACTGTGTCATTCAATGTTATGTGTAAGTTATACAGTCGGCACTTTTCTTATTCAACTATATATATATGGATATAGTAGCTCACATGTACTTACGGTATTGGAACTGATTTAGTAAACCTTACTACCTTTGTTTCTTATAAACAGAATAAATAATGTAACATGTAAATATATTGCAGCAGGTACCTGCTTTATATTGTAGAATTATAGATAGAAAACTATGTGTTCGAAGAAGTTGATATTATTTCTTTCCGTGGAATTTCCCACTGATACTTGTACCACGACATGAAACATAGAGATTATTTAACTGCGGTGTTCGATTATAGGGAAATCCTTCACGAGATGGTAGACGTGTGGTTCTTTTCACAAACGTGTGTATGCGAGTGAGTGAAAAAAAAAAACAACACGTTTACCATCGAGTGAAGGATTTCCCTATAATCGAACATAGAATTGAAATAATATGTTTATTACATTTTAAATCAGTTTGTGCATGATTTTAACCGAAATTTTTCGCTTTATTGAACGCTATCGGCGGATGACGTCGACGTCAGCACCACTTTATTGACTCAGCGTCATAATTAGTTATTTTTGTGTTTGGAGTTAGTTAACATTATTTAACGATTATGAATATTCTTTCACTGAGAAATCTCAATCTTTCACCAATGAAAATGCAATAAAACGTGTTTAAACTGACACAATACCAAGTATAATGATGTTGCGTCCCGTTAATTTTTTACAATTAATAATGTCATTTGTATGATGGATTATGGAGAAAATGTGTCTGTAGGATAACCCTTTTGAGAAACATTTACATTGCAATAACCAACACTGCTATGAGATGTATAATTTGCCTTTGTAATGCCACTTTTTGTCATTTCCTGAGATTTATTTTTAGACATTTCATGCTAAAATATAATACAGTAGTAGTCTATGGAAACAGTTGTCCGGGTTGGAAACAATTTAAATAAAAATCTTGTAAATCATCTTATGTGTCTCCAGCAAACTTTGTTCATGCATACATTTAATTGATGTTGTTTTTTTAAATCAACAAATATTCACAACTAACAAACCATACCGCATTTTATGCAGATGGTCCCTCAGTACCAAGTATGGTTTACAGCGGTTCTATCAGTTTGCCATCAACCGTCAAAGTTGTAACAGGAAGGACATTCCCAACTATTACATGTAATGAATCTGTCAGCAAACCATCACCATCGTCATACAGTTGGACCGGAAAGGTCACTTCTTTCAGTGACACACTGAGCTTAGTCAATGTCAGTAAACAACAGGCGGGAGTATACACGTGTAATGTACAGAACTCCATGGTCAGATCGTATGGCAATACAGCAACAGGGAGAAATAGCAACTCATTTACTTTGGCTGTGCTATGTATGTATGTTATATGTATGCTAAATGTATTTTAATCTATCTGAATAGCTGATATAATCTGACAGTCATGCCACACTAGAAATTATAGTTTATTTTATCGCGATATTGTTTAAAGCTGAACAATGTTGTACTTGTATAAAAGTAGATACAACATTAGAACTTTACATGCATTATTCACAGAACTCAGTCAATCAAAGCACGCATTTGAAGCAATCAATAATCACGTTGAAAAATGGAAAAACTACACACATAAAAGGGTTGAAACCGTGATACCACCTTTGAACGGTCAGTGGCCAAATGGTGGCTAGAGGGTTTCAACTTGGTTCTAGGTGTGTTTGTTTGTTTAAGGTTATGATTTTCAGAATGTGTTAACATCGCTGAAAAACAGTAGAATTTACTTTTTGAATGTGTCAGCACAATTTGAGATGCTACTGACGGAAGCCAGCAGAAGTTATTTAATGGTGCGTCTTCCAGCACCCGTCCTTTATCTATAAGTCTGTCCTTACGTAAGTTTTTTCAATCGTTTTCCCTTCAATACTGCAAATGTTACAATACACAGAATTCAGACGTTTTGCCCGTGATATGTGAGAAATCTAAACCCGCACTATTATTTTTGCTACTTTTAGTATTCTACTAGCAGTGTCCGAAAAGGGCGAAATGCGTAAATGTTGTATTAAGTGACAGATTACTATCAGCTTCATCTTTTGTAAGCGAATAACAAGTGTTTGGTTAATTGTTTGAGACACTATAACCTGAACATTTTAAGCAGATGCTTTTGAAGTTATTCGGAACTTCTATGAACTTCACCTCTGTATGTGCAATGGTACATTTGTTTTTTGTAGCTGCTTCTCTTAGAACTTGTGATTGAATCTTTGTTAGGTTACTTGTGTCAAAGTGCCGTAAAATACTTCATTGATTGATTGATTGATAATTGATTGATTGATTGATTGATTGATTCTTTCTTTCTTTCTTTCTTTCTTTCTTTCTTCTTTCTTTCTTTCTTTCTTTCTTTCGTTAGGTTATTGCCTATAGACAAATTGCTGGCAACCCAATAAGGATGAACGTGTCGCAGATTGTTTTTGTATTGCTATCAAAGATATTTCATGTGAGTCTTTCACCGGATACTTAGGCACATTTGGAGTGTTACACGACGTTGCGATAAGGTGTTGTACTGCTCAACAATCTGCAAAAAATGTACCAGTACAACACACTGCAAAACTAATTAGAACGTAATATATTAGTTCATTATCTATTCTGTAAAATTGATGTGAAGTATTATTAGTTTCCCATTAAAATACCTTAATTTTGTAATAACGAGTAACATCGAGATAAAGTCTATGCTGCGCGTTAATCATCCGAAATTCTCATAATTGTGCAAACTAGCTCATTTGCTTGTGGAAGAAATTCTGGGTAACGTCATTTTAGCTCGAGTATTTATGTGACAAAATCAGTAATGGTGCGTAAATGTAACACGGGTAACCTTGAGAATAGCAGTAAAAATAAACAATTATTTTTTTGGAGAATATTATAGTGGCAATTATGTTTACATGTTCAACAGCGTTTTCCTTTAATTATTTTTCCTTCTTCTTTTTTGTTTCGTTTACAGAATTCGTTAATTATTACTCATTGACAAATGATCACCAATAACCCACAAAACGCGTTTTCTAGACGAAAACTATTGTGTAAATACTATATTAGTCTAATTAAATCAGGATCCAAATTATCAGAACATGAAAAATTCTTATTAATAAATGCAGACAATTCTCACGTTGTTGCGTCTGTGTGATCATGATCGATTCAGGACGTTTCGGCACCAAACCATTTCTACACCTAGACGAATCGGCACCTAGACGTTTCGGCATCAAACCATTTCGGCATCTATTTTAATTTTTACTCTAGACGTTTCGGCACCCATTTATATTTGAGTATTATAATGAAGTAAAGAGGTTAATGAAATAAATATTTTCTATAAGATATATATGTATTGTGGGGCTTCTGGACCAAACAAATTATATAACCCCAACTGCAACCAAAAAACCCAAAATACAAAAATACAAAACATGCTTAAAAAGCACTTTTAAGCTTATTTTTTTGTATTTTTTTATATTAACCAATTTAACATAATTAAATCATAATACGTCTAAATTTAAGACATTCTTTATAATAAGACTTTAACCTCCAATCATCGTGTTTTTTTCCTATTGAATCTGCACCACAACTAACACACACTTGATACTTAGCACAAGTACCTTTTTTTACACTTTAAACACGGTAATACTTGACTATTTTTTATTCTATATTTGTGCAGACTACAATAATTTGAGTCCATTGTGGGCTTTTTTACATGGAGCGTGCAAACCAACATTTAAAAACTTACAAACTCTTATTTCCATTGTTTTTTTGTATATATTAAAGAAACGTTTTTTATTTAGTATATAGCAGAAATCGGAAATGAAAAACAAAGAAATCATCGAAGAATTAATTCACTTATTTAAAACGGGTGAAATAGAAAAAGAAGCATTATCTAACGGTCTAAAAGCATTAAAATATGAAGAAGAAAAAGAAGAAATCAAAACTCAAACATTGAAAAATTTATTAAAAATAAGACGTGCTAAAAAGGAACGTAAACGTGAAAAAAATAAATATATAAAACAAAAAGAAAATGTCATAAAAGAACTTAAACAACTCTTTAAAGATGAAAAAGAAAATTTAAAAATAAAACTAGTTGATAACCCAATGTGTGGTTATTTTAAAGCATATGAAATTAACGTTAATGAGTACAAAGATCCTCAAAACTTATTTAAAGATAACAAATCTCAAATTACCAAACAAATCACAAAAGAACTTACAAAAATTAAAGGTTTAAAGTTTCAATTAGGTCTTACTGTAAATTTATTTAAAGATGACGGTTCTAACAAAAAAATACACTACAGCAGTATTACACAGTGAACAAAATGCATTCTTACAAAATTCATCTAAAAAAAATGAATACAAGATTTTTACAATAAATCATCAGCACACATCCAAGAAAGTTTAGAAAGATTTACAAATATGGCATCTGGATTGGAAATAGATCATTGTGTTAAGTTTTATTTAAACATAGCAAAATACGAACCATTAAAAGGTTCCTCTTATATTCCTTTACCTAAATTTTTAGCAGATAAAAAAGCAATAATTAACGTTAAAAACAAAGATAACAAATGTTTATTTCATGCTTTAAATTCAGCATTAAACTCAGTTACAGATCACACAGATAGATTATCAAAATATCCCAGTTTAAACTTTAAATCAGAAGGTATTGATTATCCAACTCCAATTTCTCAAATTTTTAAAGTTGAAAAACAAAATAGCCTTGCTATTAACGTTTACGGTTATTCCCAAGGAAAAAAGAAAATAATTATTTTTCCATACTGCATATCAGAACAACCCAAATCCATAGAAAGAATTAACCTACTTTTAATATCCGAAGAAGTTAAACCTAAAGAATCTGAAGAAAAGACATTAAAGAAAAAAGTCATTATACTTGGATAAAAAACATAAATAGATTACTTTACGATCAAAACAAACATAAAAGTCAAACTTACTTTTGTGACCGTTGTTTATGGGTTTTTTCTGGAAAAGAATTACTAACAAAACACAAAGAAGACTGCGATGGTATTAACAAAAAATCTTGTAAAATTGAAATGCAAAGTAAAGAAAAATGTAACATAAAATTCATAAATCATCAAAATAAAATGCATATTCCTTATACAATTTATGCTGATATTGAAAGTATAATTAAACCAAACCCTCAAAAAATTGGAAACAAATCCCAAATAACAAATCAACATAAATCATGCGGATTTGGATACCAAGTTGTTAGGTATGATGGTAAATCTGAAGAAACTATTATTTTTAAAGGTAAAAATGCAGTTAAAGAGTTTTTAACAAAATTAGAAGCTGAAAAATTAAAAATAAAAAACATATTTTCCAACCCAAAACCTTTACTCATGACAGATGAAAATGAAACGAATTTTAACAAAACATCTGAATGCTGGATATGTGAAAAAAACATATGGAAATCCAAGAAAAACCCAAAAGTAAAAGAGCATTGCAATTTTACAGGAGAATACAGAGGAGCAGCACATAAAAAATGCAACTTAAAATTGAAAATAAACACAAACAAAACAATAATCCAAGTTATATTTCACAATCTAAAAGGGTATGATAGTCACTTAATTGTGCAAAAAATACACAAAATGACCGGTAAAATAACATGCATCCAATATAACGCAGAAAAGTACATTTCATTTAGTGTTGGACAACTTAGACTTTTAGATAGTTATCAATTTATGGCTTCTTCTTTGGAAAGATTAGCAGATGCAACTGATAAATTAGATTTTAAAATTACCAAACAAACTTTTGCAGAACACACAGATTTACTTTTTAGAAAAGGGGTTTATCCTTATGAATACATCGATTCTTTTGAAAGATTTGAGGAAACACAATTACCCCCAATTGAAGCTTTTTATTCCAAACTTAGAGGTGAATCTATAAGTGTCAAAGATTATGAACTCGCCCAAAAATGTGGGTTGAGTTAAACTGTAAAACATTAGGAGATTATCATGATTTGTATTTAAAAACTGATGTAACATTATTAGCAGATATATTCCAAACTTTCAGAAAAACATGTATGAAATCTTATGAATTAGATCCGTTACATTACTACACAGCACCAGGTTTATCTTGGGATTCTCTTCTTAAACACTCGCAAATAAACTTAGAACTTTTGACAAACATTGATATGCATTTATTTGTTGAAAAGGGGATGCGTGGAGGATTAAGCATGGTTTCTCAAAGATATGCCAACGCAAACAACCCTTATGTTTCCAAATATACTCTAATTAGGAAAACGAGTACTTAATGTATTATGATGCTAATAACTTATATGGGTGGGCTATGAGTCAGCCACTTCCATATTCGGGATTTGAATGGATTATATTAGATTTAACAGATTTAACACCAAAAATGGAAAAAGGGCATATTTTAGAAGTTGATTTAGATTATCCCATTAAAGTACACGAAAAACACAATGATTATCCACTTGCCCCAGAAAGGTTTGCAGTAAAAAAAGAATGGTTATCGGATTATCAGGTTGATTTGTTGGAAAATAATAGTATGATAAATAATGAACAATTAGTGCCTAATTTAATGGATAAAAAAAGATATGTGATACATCATAACAAATTAGAGTTGTATTTGTCCTTAGGGTTGAAATTAAAAAAAAATCATAGGGTGTTAGAATTTGATGAAAAACCTTGGATGGCATCATACATAAATTTAAACACAGAACTTAGAAAAAAAGGTAAATCAACCTTTGAAAAAGATTTTTACAAGTTTTACAAGGACTTTAATATGTTTACAAGTTTTTACAAGGACTTTAATATTCGTAATCTTTGTATAACCAAAACGTTACTCAATCAGGGTTTCCGTTACCATAAACTTCGTAAAACCTTTGCAAAATTTTATTATCGTAACCCTGATCTTCTTTCCAAATATAAATGTAATTTAAGGACTCTTCTGCGACAAGGACTATCACAACCTGACTTCTATGGTGATGTGATTTATAAACTTCGTAAGATTCTTGGTCATGATCACTTTCATACCATCTTTGTTAAACTTGTTAAAAAGCTTATCAAAAAGAGGTTATGACCCTATCATTTTGCAACGAACTGCATGCTTGGTGGTGGACCCTTTTACAGTTCGGCACTATGCTTTCCTCTTTAATTGTACGATGACCGGACGGTGGCGTTTGATGTTTGTCCATGATCTTTCTTGTCGTGCCCTTAATGGTTTATTCTCTTACTGCTCTGGCTTCTGCCAAGTCATTGAGTACCTTCATTGTGGCTTTCTAGGCTATTGTTTTTTGTATTATATTTACACGAGCATATTTGTGTTTTACTTATATTGCCTATTGATGCTGCCTTGTTGGTTAGAGATTAGATCACGGCGGGGATTTCTTTATTTACACTGTCCTGTTTTAATGGGATGACAGTAGTGTAAGTGTGAGGTTTGGTGCACCCTAGAACCGGTTTAAACCCCTAGTGCCTTACTTTGCTACTGACCGTTCCAAGGCGGAAGCCCTATTGTCACCCCTTTTGTGTTTGTGATGTCGTTTACTTTTATTATTACTTTTGCCTTCTTGTTTGTCTGTTTCCATGTTTGTTTCTGTGTTTTGTGGTTGACTGTCCTCCTTGAAGGCTACTTTCCCTGTCCGATCTTTTGATATTTCTTTTAATGAATAACTCTGTTTTTGGTAAGACAATGGAAAATTTACGTAACAGAACTGACATAAAATTAGTTAAAACAGATGGATCTGAAAATAAAAAAAATAAGAAGAATAATATCCAAACCTAGCTTTAATAGACGTATACAATTTTCAGATGAATTATCAGCTTTGCATGTGCATAGAACAAAATTAACATTAAACAAACCAATTTATGTTGGAATGACAGTATTGGATTTATCAAAGTATATGATGTATGATTGGTATTATAATACTTTGAAAAAAAGATATGAAAATAACTGTAATTTGTTGTATACAGACACTGATAGTTTATTGGTAAATATTAAAACAGATGATGTTTATAAAGACATGGCAGAATATGATTTAAGCGATTATCCTCAAGATCATCCATTATATAACAATGCAAATAAAAAAGTTTTGGGTAAAATGAAAGATGAATGTGCTGGTGCTGCAATTGATGAATATGTTGGGTTAAGACCTAAATTATATTCTATTTTGAGAGCAGATGAGGTTCTCATTAAAAAGGCAAAAGGTGTAAAAAGGTATGTTGTTCAAAAACATATTAACTTTCAAAACTATAAAGAAGCATTGTTTGGTAAGAAAAAGTTTACACACGAGATGAATATGTTAAGGTCAATAAAGCATCAAATTTATGGTATAACAGTAAACAAAGTAACACTGTCACCGTTTTATACTAAGAGATTTGTTAGGGATTGTGGAGTTAAAACGGATGCTTATGGTTATAAAGGTTTGGTTTAGTTTGGTTAAGTTTTAAAGTTAAAGTTTAATTTGGAGTTAAGCTTAATCAAGTTTAGTTTTAGTTTGGATAAGTTGGGATTTGGGATTTGGTTAAAATTTTAAATGGGGGATTTTTTGCTTTTATTTTTAGCATTGCTTTAAGTTTTGATTAGTTTTAGTTAGTTGGGTTAAGTTGTAAATTTGTATAAACACTGTTAAACTATGTTTAAACACTGTTAAACTATGTTTAAACACTGTTAAACTATGTTTAAATAATATCAATATGTTTCAATATTATTTTAAAATAGTATTAAACACGTTTAAATATAAAGCATAAAACATGGAAAACAAAAGAGGATACTTAACACAAGGGCAAATAGAAGAACTTCGTAGATTAAAAGGACAAATATCTGCAAGTCAAGCAATGAAAAGATATAGGATTGGAAATGAAAAATTAAGATTAATATGGAATCATGTTAATGGTGAAAATAATGAAAATAATGAAAACAAAGATAATAAAATTGAACCATATAATAACTTAAAACGTAAAATATTAAAAGAAATACCTACACCAGAAGATATAGTTTATAATTTGGAAACTATAGCAAAAGAGAGTAAAAAACAGACACAACGTTTGTATCGTTTATTAGAAATACAAGAAGATAATCAATCTATTTTGGATGATGATGAGTCTATTTCAGGTAATTCAGTTTTAGAAAAAGAGAAAAAAAAAAAAAAACATATTCTATGCAAGATATAGAAAAAAATATTAATTCATTTTAAATTTTTTGCATATGTGTATGCTGGTATACTGGCAGCTATATCAGTTTTTGGTATAACATGTAAAACTATAAAAACAAACAATTTAACATCTAATTTACCAGCTCCAGAAGAAGTAAAAAGACCAAGTTTATTTAAAGTTAAAAGTAATGATCCATTTGAATTTTAATTATAAAATTTTTATAAAAAAAGTATAAAAAATAATCCAAACTTGGTTAGTAAGGATATATTTTTTGTTCATAGATATAACAGAGCTAAGAAAGAGAACACTAACAAATCATATTTATATAATTTATTTATTTAATATATTTTATATTTTGCAGATTTTCTTAAATTTAGACGTATTATGATTTAATTATGTTAAATTGGTAATTATAAAAAAATACAAAAAAATAAGCTTAAAAGTGCTTTTTAAGCATGTTTTGTATTTTTGTATTTTGGGGTTTTGGGTTTTTGGTTGCAGTTGGGGTTATATCAATTTTTTGGTCCAGAAGCCCCACAATACATATATATATAAGATCACTTGTAATTCATTTACAATGCAAAGTTGATTGCCTTAACGGCAACTCCGAAGCGGTTTTGAGCCTGAATACAACTAAAACATAAACATAAATAGAGCCCATATGATAATCACTTGTAAAATTTAAGTAAATATGACTTTTATATTATAGTGTAGCATGGTCACTGAAATTCCCTTTGTAATAGCTCAAGTGTAAATCATTTAATTGAAAATATTTGAATATGTTCCCTTTAACATGTATAATAATGAATACTTAAGACCCAATAAACATCTTATCTGTTTTCATACAGTATCTTTTAATTCTTCACTTTAACTTCCTGTCATCTCCATATTGACGACTACAGGTATGTGACTTGAACAAAGCCTCCACAAACTAACACACTACACATAACGCATGCGTTATACTTTTCTTGTTTAGGTCTAATATCGTTAGAAGTTGGATCTTCTGGTTTGATGTTACGTAAAAGTATCGGAACATGGGCTGTCGCGTCCTCTGTCATGTCTGTACTGACAATATTCAAAACAGACTGCCAAAACCACTTCAAGTAACGCAATTAATAACTGTCTCTCTTTTTAAAATACGGCGCTCTTGTTACAGATTCCCCAATAGTACAACCGATATCATCTCAAAATATTATGGAGTTCTCAAGCCTGTCCAAGCTGTGTCAAGTCACATCAGGAAATCCTACACTGACAACATACAGATGGACACGCAGCAAGGATGGACTGACACAAACAACTGCCACACTAACAATCAACAATGTAACTAGAAGTGATTCTGATACATACACTTGTAGAGCACAGAACACTATGTTGCCCACAGTCGGTATACCGGAGTATGCAACGGATGGACAATCAGTTACTCTAGATGTACTGTGTAAGTATTGGATGATACAATATAAAAGACATGATGTGTTTTCCTAGACTGTAAGTTTCTATCTGTGAGACGCACGTCGTGTAATCACGTCTTGTCTGTTGTAGTACATGTAGTAATGTCAGTGTTTACACCACACACTGTTGCAGCTAGTCTTACGTTTTTGTTCTAAGAGCTGCTTGATATTTCAACTCGATATATATCATCGAGAAGTGGTATCTGAAACCAGTTAACATTTTTTAATATACATATTATGTTTATCAAATAATTGCGCTTTCGTTTTATTTAGTATTTACAATATTCATATCTGATTCATAGTTCATTTATAACACACAAACGAAGGTAAATTTCATGTTTGTCTTTTGTTTGTCATTCTAATCCTTACACAGTAAATATTGTCAACAGAAAACAAACGTCATTATAAAATGAAAATAAATCATTTAACTTACAAGAGTGTGAAAATTTAAAAGTATTTAACCTCTCATGAATCAATTAAATCTAATGATTCTTTGAGATATTTAAAGTTCATGGTATATAGGGTTTAATTACCAGTGCTTTTGAGATACGGGAAATATCTCCCGAGGTAGAGAAATGGCCCCGATATAAGAACGAGTGCTGAGCATTTAAAATGATATTTTATTATTATTTCTAATGATTCACGCCTTTTACACCAGTTTGCACGAGAAAGCCAAGACGACATTACGTCATGCAAACAAAACAAGTTGAACCGGAACTTTTCGTTAATTTTCGCTAGTAGCGGAATCTGACGACGACCTCCGTAAAACAATCGGAACGTCATTTGGCGTTCTCGCCACCGACGGAAAAGGCCGAGCAATGTTCTTGTACTGCGAAATAACTCCCACTGGGAGATATTTCGCAGTAGAGCAAACGAGTAGATATATCTTTTCTATTCCCAGTATTTCCTATACAAATCACAAACAAATATGTAATATAACACGTTCTCAATAGTCTCATTTGTCTAATGGTGTATCAATTGACCATCATTAAACCTGGCTGTATTTTGAGTGGCCTGTACTGCCATTGCGTCATCTGATTTGAGAATACATATGTTAACTACAAGTATTGTATACCGCTATAACCTTACATCCATTTACTAAGATTAAATCGCGGTATTAAATTAAATCGCAAAGCAATATTCTAACACGTAATGTGTAACTGATAGTACTGATTTACGACTGATAGCATTTTTATCACCGTGATTGATACATACAGTTTAGTTTGCTGAATAAATATATATATATTACATGATTTTTAATACAGTTTAAAATTCTGTATCTGCTCTTTAAAAGTATATGTGTAAAATATTAATACATGTAAATACTGAAATTAGGATCCCGTGGAAGCAACAAACACAGACAAGAGAGAAAAGTAGAGAAGACTCGGTGTGATTGAGTCTGTTCATGAGATCTAATATATTGTGCAACCCCTCTCACGCCCTTCATAAGCGGTATTTTACTTTAAAACCACAAATACTAAGCTTAATGGTCCCAATGGACCGTAAGTAATAATACCACTGATTAAGTTCATTTAAAATATTTTCAATTAATAATTGATAAAATCAATACTTTACGTTTAAAATGTAAAAAGAAAAATGATATATTTAAGGCGTATAGCATAATCGTGTTATTATGTCTTTGTCTTTAAAATACGTATATTGCCGTTATTAAACTTGTTATACTCTACATATATACAGACTGTGCACACGGCTTTAACAAGACTATCCAATATCACACAATTGCTGGAATATGCTTTATATACGTCTTTATATTTCTGTCTGATAATACATGTGGAATGTGTATTTCAAATGTATGACAATAGATCCAGCGGCCATCACAAGTTTTAGAGAGATACATCACACAGAAGCTACGGTGACAGTTAGCGAGAATGCCACGGTCAGTTTCCAGTGTTTGGTGGACAGTAATCCCGGATCCACCATCAGTATCAATAAAGGTGCAGATGTGAAGACGACCAAACTAAATACCAACCAAGCCGAGTATTCTGTAGCACAGGTCAGGTGCTCAGATGCGGGGGTATACACGTACATAGGGTTCAGTGATCACAATGGAAATAAACGTCCATTACAGAATGTGCAGTTGTATGTCTTATGTAAGTTTATTATGAAATAGTTTGTAAAATTAATCCTTTAAACACTCATTGACGATGTAGTGTAATATCATGTTTATTGACTTAAACATGTGTTACATGTATGAGCTATATATATTGTACGTTTGTACAAAAACAATATATGCCAGTGGTATCCCCTTTAACAACCGTAAATACTTGAATGCACGTACTGGCTGGATGTGCGAAATAATAAATCTGACAACTCTATGGCACAAAGGAAATATAAATATAATAACAATATTTGACTGTAAATACTATCAACTGCAGTAGTATTTAACATAAATGAACTTTTTTTTGTAATTGAAATTGTAAATAAAATCTAAACATTACATTGAAATACAATCAAAAAAACATTTTCATTTGATACCCAACACTACATAGTTCAATACAATTATATTTGAAGAATTAATTAAATAAAATGTGTACGATTCATGGCAATAGATGGTTATTATAATCTTGCATTCTTTATTATTTTATCCATGAATAAACTTAGCTTTTTTTGTTCCGCATACTTTTAACTGATAATAATGATTTAAATTTCAGAATATTAGGGCGATTATAATAGATTTTTTTTACATATTTCTTCCTCATTTCACTAAATTCAGGACAAATCAAAAGATAATGAAATTCAACACCTATATCATTGCAATTTACACATTTTCTTTCGTTTACAGGTACCCCTTTTCACCTCCCTACTTCAATAGGCAAGCGATGATTTCTAGTTATAAAAGCCATAAAGCGTACGCATTAAAACGTCAGGCAATAAATTTATATATTTACTTTGTCTAAAATCTGTTTTTAACAGTGTATACATATTAGTGTTTGATGTTCTATCAATTTCGGCCCTCCATTTTTGAATAAAAATATATTTTAACATTTGATAAGAAGACTTAATCATTCACTTTGAATTTGCAAACATCTGGCTATCCCAGATTTCCGAGTAACCAGAAGAACATAAAATATCTTTCAAACTGTCCCTCTATGCTGATTTTACTTTCCTCGTGTAATAGCGAATATACCATGGATGAAAGCCTATAACTCTTATTTCTATTAATATTTTCTATTAGATCGGACCAATAAGCAAGGATTTTGCTTTTTATGTCTATAGATAAAGGAGGAATTCCAGTCTCCCCATATACGATATAAGAAGGAGTTGATTTCTTAAGATTAAAAATGAATTTTAAAAATTTAAGCTGCACTCTTCCTTTTACGTCAATATTTCCAACACTCCAAATTTCGCTACCGTATAGTAATATTGGTTTCACTGTTTTGTCAAAAAGATCAATTTGTATTTCAAAAGGAAGCGATAGTAATTAAATTTTTCGTAGTAAAGAAAACAGAGCTATGTATTTATTTGGTCTTACTGAATGCCCCATTTTTTGAAAAATATATTCCTAGATACTTATATTCTTGGATAATATCTATTTTATCATTTCCAATTTTGAAATTTACATTTTGCGATGGGTTTCCTTTGCTAAAAGCATAATTTTAGCTTGCTTACATTTAATGAAAGTTTATATGTATCACAGTTTTCTCTAAAAGGAGCAAGTTACATTTGCAAATCTAACTCATTGTCATTAAAAATAACAGTATCATCAGCATAAAGTAAAATAAATAACTTTAGATACATATGTACATTGTTGATTATTGTTTCATTAATAATATCAGCAACGTCATACCTACTTAAATATTCTTCTTAATAATTTAGAAAAAATAGAAAATGAAAACGGCGACAAATGTTCGCACTGTCGTACGCCATTTAAACAGCTGAAAAATGTTCAAAACTGTTTGCAGGTTCTCCACGTCTGTCTGTAAATGCTGATGACAATATTACAAAGGCCCAACACGAGGATGCAACCCTGAGTGTAACCATCGAGGCATATCCTGAACCATCCAGCTATGTTTGGGCCAAATTAAATGAATCCGCATGGACTAATGTAACTTCCGGCAGTGTTATACAGATATCATCTAAAGGTCTACAGTCTAATTTAACTTTACCGGATGTAAAGCATTCCGATTATGGCATGTATAGGGTGACAGTTACGAATACAGTTGGCGTGTTTCAACAGCTGTTTAGCATTACAGCACAAGGTATGAAATTACTCTTACAGCAATGTAGCTATGCTTGTGTCATATGTTTTTATGCATTCGTTCAATCCATATTGTACTATTTTCGTATCTACTCTATGGAATATATTTGTCTATACGTCTCTTATACAATATACTATAGACGTGTATATACAATAGAGTTTAGCTCTTTTAGTCGAGGACCACACTAGCTTGTGAGGTGACACGTCATACTCCCATCCATTTACGATTCTTTCCAAAACTATTACTATTAGGATACATTGCTCTCAAATGAGTTCATTTCCAAATGTTCTCCATTATGTCTGCACATATACAATTTATCCATTACGTTGTCCCGCCTTAATTCCATTAAGCGGAAAGCTTATATTAGCAGGATGTTATAACGGATATTTCGCAAATAAAACACGTTTAAATACATGTTTTTACTGAAAAATGCAATAACCTGTTTAAAATTACCTATTCAATGTGTTAATGATACAATATGCAAACTTTTAAAGCCGAAATTAAGGTTTTATTTCATACCCCAGCCAACCCCATTTCCGCTACTTGGAGAAGGGGTTGGATGGGGTATGAAAGTTAATACCTGGACCACGTAATGCGTGCATATAATACAAAGTACATATACACCTAGTTAACTGCATATTGGCCTAAAATGTAATATATAATATATTAAAATCTGACTTCCATAATAGCTAGTGGCTGTCTTTGTTTATATAAGGGAAAAAAATGTTCCAGTAGAAACCACAGTATCAAACCCAACGGCACCGTAGGTTAACACTGTGCTGAAAATATAAATAATGGAGCTAGTTCAATACTCAATACACAAGACAATACACACAACATGAAGAGTGGAACAGGCAGGGTTACTGACTTGGAACGGTCAATAGGCAAAACAGCCGGCCTAATGGTTAATTCAAATCGAATTTCTCGCTGTATACTTCCTTCAAAGTGTTAAAACAACAGTCATGTCTTAAAATACTAAAACTTGGAAAATGAGCAATTATTGCTTGTCTAGAGCTGCAAGAGGTATTTGTATCCGACCTATATAAACGTAACCAGAATGATTTAAAGTCGAACTTTAAATGTATTTCCATCAAACATCCAAGATGAATTCCTTTTAGTTGCCATCTTTAATTACGTAGTGTTATATATGAAACATTATTCCCACTGTCTAACTAGTTGTTGAGTTTGCAAAATCACATCTTAAACTATGCTAAAATAGGAACGTATATGTGAATAGGAAAATGTTGTCATGTGTGTGCGTGTGTGCGTGCGTGCGTGCGTGTGTATGTGTGTGTTCCTGACAGTATATTTCATTTGACGTGTTAGTGGCTGTCATGACCCGTCTTCTTTTAGAAATGTGGTGGTTAAAATAGAGCCGATTATTATATTTACCTATAAACTGCATGTTAAGTAGCTGGTCAAATTTGAATCATTAACATTTACTATGCTTAAAATCGTATACGAAAACTACAGAATGTGTCTATATGGGAAAGTGTATTATGACATTTCCTCTGGAAATGGACGACATATTGACAAGAGACCTTTGTCTACATGATAATGTAGTTGGCATGCAGTGAATTAAATTTGAACGGTCTTTCAATACCGCCTGCAGCGGAAACCACCTTCGTTTGCATGCATATTTAGGATACAATGCGTGATCGGTACTTTTTTAGTTTCCTGAAACTTGCAAGATACTTTAAAGGTGATGCTATTTTTGTCTTCAACGTTGTACTACTCCTGCAAAATGCATGGTAGCCAGCATCCATACCACTTCATAGATATTGATATGAGACCTTCACCAACGTGTCAGAAAGTCATGATCTTCAAGATGACTGAAAGCTGTCACTATCTTTTTCATGAAACTTGGTCTGCAATTACGTTCAAGCTAGGTCCAAGATAGCTACCCAAGCTAAAGGTTTTCAAATGGTGATAACGCAAAGAAGTTGTGCAATCGCACATATGTATCATTGCTATAATCTAAAATATCCGATGTTACTTTATAGGACTTTCCTGAATATGACAAGCATGACAATGGCTAACAGTCGAAATGCGTTCTGCTTGAAAGGGTCACTTTGGTTTTTATTTTCTCGTAGATCCTCATCACATTTGACCAAAATCTGTATCACCACAACATATAGGACAAGCTCTTAGTCCTTTTCTTTTTCAAACAGAAATTTGCAGAGTTATGCCCCTTAGAAAAACACTTAATTTGAAAATGTAACAAACTAGCGTTTTTCTATCATATCTTATTCAAACTTGGTGAGAATATATCTCAAAATATAGTTTTGGACAAAATAAAGAGAAACTGAACATACAATGGCTGAGTTGTGTGCTATATTTCGTGTTTGAACAGTTTTGCTCATTTTTGACACTTCCGTTGCTTTCAACCACCATAAAACATAACGCTGATGTATCTACTTGGAAACGTGTATAATTCAGTTAGAATTATACTAATAATTCAGTTAAAATTATACTAGAGAATTAAGAACTTGTTTGAATACTTGTCATATTAAAGCTGCTGTTCACACATTTCTAATTAAATCCTCGTACATTTTGTAATTGATTCGGATAAACATGTTAAACGTAAAACACAAGTAATCGCCCTTCCATATTGTACAGACAAACCTCATCCACCAACTCATCTCCGACACATTCCTGAATCCATCACGGAGACATCAGCTACCATAGAATGGAATCCGGGATTTGATGGTGGTCTGCCCCAAACATTTTATATACAATACAGAGCAATGTCGGCAACAAACTGGATCATTGAAATACGCAATAATCAATCAGAGGCAACACTGAACTTTACCCTGCACGGGTTGACGGCAGGAACAACATATGAAGTACAGCTGTATGCCGGGAATAAAATCGGAACTAGTTCTACAGCTTACACGTCATTTATGACTAACGGTGAGATTCTATTTAAATTATTTTTGATAAAGCTATTATAAAAAGTAATTACTTTATACTCGCATAAGGCTTTACTTGTTTGTTAGAACGTGTCGAATAGTTTTGCATTATTAGTCTTTCAATAGTGAATTTCATAATTCTATAAATTGTCTACGATGTTTATCAAATCGATTTGTTGTATAATGTAATTTGGTGTGGTGGGAAGCGACGTAACGTCAATTGCCGTAACGCCATGCAGGAAGTGAAGTGATGTCTTTATGTTATATTTCGTCAGCCATTTTAAAGTCAAGATGGTTTTTAGTTAACAGCTGTGTGTTTTTTTCTGTTTTTATAGAAGAAACAGAGTTCGAAAATTTAAAGAAAATAGTTGTTATTTATTTAATATTGACGTATGCATGTTTTGCGAGTTATAAATAGTGCATTACCTGTCAATAGACAATCGTATGCTATTAACGTGTCAAAACCTTTACGTAATTTAGTTTTATTCCAATATTTTCTTTATTTAAACAAGTCTACAACTATTACATTTGTTATAAACGGGTTAGGTAGTATTTTTCTTTATCTGATTTGGTTCCATAGCTAAACATGTTTAGTAACCTGTGTGCCAAGTTTTGTGTTTTTATCATAAAATAAAATCTCTTACCAATATGCTCCCACGATTTCGTCATTTTGACTCTTACGAACGAATATTAGTTGCAAATCATGTTTAACGGCACCACTTATAAACAAAGCTCATATCAATTTTGAAAAAAAGATCGACCACATTACGTGGTTCCGCCTTAATTCCATTAAGCGATGGGAAAGCTCATATTAGGAGGATTTTATAACGGATGTTTCGACAATATAACACATTTAGAAACATGTTTTACTGAACAAAATGCGATAACCTGTTTAAAATTACCTATTTTAATTTTACAATATGCAAATGTTTTAAGCTTAAATTAAGGTTTTATTTCATACCCCATACCCGGATCACGTAATGAATACGCGACTGATGTCGAAACATGAAACAAATCCCGTATATAATAAAAAGAAGCGTATGCAAAAGCAAAGTCATAGTAAGCTAATGTCATCTATTTGTTTCCGCACTGCATAATAAATAATTATATACTTCTCCGTACATTGAGGGCTGGCGTGACGCAGTCGGTAGCGCTGCGGATTTGTAACCGGAGGCCACGGGTTAAATCCTCCGTGGTGCCACTGAGTTTCGTCGGTGTGTTCTTGGGCTAGACACTTTCCCTAAGCCTCGTCCGTCGGATGGAGACGTCAACCAGGCGGTCCTGTGTATCGGTCTATCCTCCGAGCACGTTAAAGAACCATAGGAATCTATTCGATAATAAGAGTAGGTCACGGCTCCCGGATTCCTATGTATCCTTACCCTCTCTCTGGGGCGGCTCTAGATAACCTATACTGTGTTGATAAGCCGTTAAACAACATTCAGTTCAATTCTCCGTACATTGATATACATTGGCTTTACATTAGTTATCATATTGGCATTGTACACGTCGTCATTTTGACACAATGTCTGACTGTTAAAGAAACATATACCCGTACATTAAAAAAATATAAAGAGTTAACCCTTTGATGAGTGCTATACTTGTCTCACTCAGCTGTACCTGCACCTCAAGAATCGGTATCAGGGGCGGTAATTGGCGGCGTTGTTGGAGGACTGGTAGTTATTGCAGTGATTGTTCTGGTTGTGATTCTGGCCAGAAAATACGAATTCAAGATTTCATGTGACTTCAAGAAGAAAGCTAGTGGGTTCAAATTTAATACATCATTTTATTATGATATTTGATATTTGTACTAATTATTGAACTCTGCAGACTATTTAAATGCCAAATTGTCGGAACCAAGCAGATTTATTCCGCAGTAGTTTCGTATAATATATTTTGAAATATCTTAACAGTGTATTGTTTAAACAATGTTGCCTTATATAAGGCACGAACCCTGAACCTTCGGTTCAGTAGACACATACTAGTAGACGACGCTCCGGTATTAAATAGTACATAATAAATGCCACGATCTGCAATCTGCTTGGTTCCGATAATATGGCATGTGAGCAATCTCTCTGTGTAGATATTGATTTGGATTAAAATCATCCTCATAGCTATAGGAACTAACTTAAAGTGTAAAAACCGTCTCAATCCATTAATACATTGAGTGTTTAAATATAGTTCAATCATATTTTTGTTTTATCAAAATAAGTTTAGTATACACTAGGTAAATACGCCATCACTGATTGCCGTCATTATCAAACAAGATTAGTCATAATCGTTTTCATAAGGTCTCAATCGTATTTTGTTCTTTCCGTTTTAATTTACATTTAGTCAAATGTATAATTCGCTAAACATAGATATCCTACGGGACAACCGACTCGATACCATTGAATCAACGTCTGTTATTGGAACGGTCATCGTCTGTTAAAAACATGCCGTCGCTTAAGGGTTCTTGTTTTGAAACACCCAGAAATATTGTAATTGAAATACAAGAATCCTGATTACTTACCTTGCATGCTTATTTTTTACAATAGCTATACTTTAGTATTTTTTTACATAAATGTGAAGACCTTTTTCTTTCAAAATTCCATTTAAAAATATGATTCAAAATAATTTTACCAAATCAGCAATCGCCATTTAAAAATGATCATATTACTACGATATTACAAAAGAAGAGTGGTCAAAATACAAGTATTGATGCAATAAATCGTCATTTACAGAGGCGGTATTGTATCACAAAGCAACGGTCAACGTCCATTGTGTGAAACTGTGAACGTCTGTTGATCAATAAAAAAAGGCAACGGTAACCGTCTGTGCAACCAAGTAGAAAATGCGCTATAATTCTGTAAATCGTCCACAGTTTATTTATTTAAATGCAAATATAGCATGCTATCATACCAAGATATGTCTGCACCTTTTATACTTTTATACTGAATTACACTATTATCAGGGTCTTCAGTTATACAGTGGAGCCTCTTCACTGAGTCCAGATTTGATTTAAATATCCGATGTACCTGTTACTAAGAAACGATTTGGTCAGTCGTACCTTTCACAATTTCTATAAATTACACATTATTTACGAATTCTAACGTGAATATTTCATTGCTCAGGGAACCATGACGACATACATATGCCACAACTGTGCAGCTACCTTCGTTGCATTTACCACCTTTGTTGTCCTCATGGAAATGAGGACATCATTTACAGAGCACTTGAATTAAACGATAAAACTGAGAAGAAAGGGTACCGAACGAAACGATTTAAAGGGGTTGTACCGGATTGTTTATCAGTAGATGTTACCACGGAGAATAATTTGAGTATTACAAAACATAATCAGACTAAAAAAGGTAAAATCGAATGTTCCACAAACACAGATGAAACAACCGTAAGTAATAATAATGACTTACATAAGGCTGCTTTTCGGTTTTACTACTGTGGGGATGGTTTTACCGAGTATACGGTCATCATACAGGCTACATTTGTGAAGAAACCCTAAAATAGAAATCGTGAAGTACAGACACCTAGAACTCAATCCAGTTTCTGGACGGACTGCATTCCGTACTGTGTTTCATGAGGGACTTTCACCATCACATGGTGTTGAACGGGAAGCAGAGTGGTCAACTTCCAACGCTCGTATTTTTATACCACGGATAAAGCTCTGAGCAAACACTGGCGGTGTTCAATAATGCTACAAAGGGTCTACAAGCTTACTCGTTCATCAAGTTCAAAGAGTACATTTTCAACACTAAATCGTGAGTTTCTCTTTTTCCCCGTTTCGAGAAAATCTGCCTCACTCACAACATCCGGTTGTTGTTGTAACTATTACACGCATTTATCCCGAGCGCTCTGATTGGATGATTTTTATTCTAGTCTATTCAATGACATATTTCAATTAAAATAATTTAATCAAATCGTTACAAATGCGTGTAATAATAACAAGAAAAACCGGATGTTGTGAGTGAAGCAGATATTGTTGAAATGGGGGAAAATGAAAAATCAGAATTTTGCGATGAAAATTTACTCTATGAACTTTATGAGGATAAGCTTGAAGACTCTTTGATGCATTATTGAACAACGCCATTGTGTGCCCAGAGCTTTGTCCGTGGTAACAAATACGAGCGTTGGAAGTTGACCACCCTGCTTCCAATTCAACATAGTAAATAGTTGGGCATAATTTCAGAAATCGTAAGATTTTGTTTATTTTCTTTGATATATCATAAAACGAATGGTAATAATGTGTTATTACAGATAGACATGTGTTTCTGACTGGTGACATTGAGCGTGTAAAAAAACTATATGCGTTTAGACCGTTGGAGCGCTGTTAAGGGATATGTATATGATTTATGTATGAACCTTATCAGTAACTACAATTCTGCCTCTTTCCCATGGCTGTGACCCAGTGGGTAGCACGTTGAATTCTAAATCCGGTGATCATGGGGTCGAGTCTCACTGGCGCCACTGTGTTACTTCGGTGTGTCATCTGGCAATATACTTCACATAGACTCGTCCGTTGAACCTGGTGGGCCCGTGTATCAGAATCTATCCCCAGAGCACGTTTAAGACCTATACGAATATATCGATAGTAAGAGAATTCCATGGTTCCCTGATTCCTGTAACTCGAAATAACCTAAACAATGTGTTGATGAGCTGTTAAACAACAATTCAATTTATTTCAAGAGCAGGCTCGTTGGAATTGTATTTCTTTTGCGTTCATGCAAACATTTAAATCAATTGTAACTGATAATGACCGAACATGCATGCACATTTACTTATAATCAGAAAATATTGGATAGTCAAACAGACGTTGACCGTTTGAAGCTACAGACGTTTGCCATTCCAATCAGAAATTTTCAACATACGGTTTCATTGTTCCTCTTATTCCACACATAAACGACGGTTTATTTGCACATGCACATACGTGTCTGACAAAGCAAAGAGTACACACTATGAGTAATACCCAGAAATGTCATCAAACACTTACATTTCCAACAGTGATGTTCCAATTGTGCTGTATTTACTTAAAAATCCGACAAACTTTGTTTTGTTATACTGTGTGGATGAAAATATTTCGTCTCATGGCCCTTGAAAATGCTTCTGTGAGCATAAAAAAGCGGATCTATGTAGACTTATGTGTCGTGCTCGGCCGTTTCCAAAGGTCCATTATCATACTCGTTTGTATACTAAAAAAATACTGGTATGAGATAACTTACGTCAATTGACGGAATGCCATATCAATATTCATTTTTCTCACACGTGTGTTTGTTTGTAAATATAGTTTTCGTAGACGTTGGCTGTTCCACGAACAGACCGTTTATTCAATGGTATCGAGTCGGTTGTTCCGTGTTGGTATAGTATTATAAACTGATGAAAACACTTAATTATGGTGGCTGATTTCTGCCATTGTCGTCTTTTCGTCTTTTCGTTATTTCGCCCCCAATAAGACGACAGAACGAAAAGACGACAGGACGAAAAGACGACAAATGCAGCGCGAAAAGACGACAGAACGAAAAGACGACAGAACGACAGAACGAAAAGACGCCATTTCAACGGCGAAAAGACGACAGAACGCCACGCGAAAAGACGAGAAGACGACACTTCAGCGCGAAAAGACGCCATTTGATATTGTCGTCTTTCCGACTTTTCGCGTGGCGTTCTGTCGTCTTTTCGCCGTTGAAATGGCGTCTTTTCGTTCTGTCGTTCTGTCGTCTTTTCGTTCTGTCGTCTTTTCGCCTTTCGGTTGACGTGCACGTTTCGGTCATTGCGGCCATTTCACGGTGACTACTAAAAGTCGGGGACGATTTTGAATTGTTGGGGAAATTGGTAAAAAAGGCAGGATGTATATCGCCTTATGTCCAATCAATAATAAACGGAGGGTTACTATTTCTTTTAAATATTTTTTTTAAACGCAGAATGGTTTATTTAATATGAATATTGAAACATAATAATATTAAAATAATATTTTGACTTTGTAATTTAGTAGTAACTTTCCGGGACTGATACTGATGATCATGTCTGGACCAGTCGTACTAACTACCATGTTTGGAGTAAACGTTATATTCTTATAATTTAAATTGGTATGTAACAATGTAGGATGGTTTAGCGGACATAACTATGGATTTGTTTATGTAAAAATATAATAAAGTTACTTTGTATTTTAATGATTTACTTTCCGGGGCCACTTAATAATAGACACGATTTTGGCTCATATTCTTCGATCTATTCCAACAAATGACAAGCAAAATATTGACATTTAAATTTAACACTAACTTTCCGGGATCGTTTGTTGAAACCATCATATCACAATGATTATACCTTATATTTATCAATGTAGGATGAAGGCCTGCCATTTCTCAGGCTTATTGATTAGATTACCGGCTTACCGGCTTTTCTGTTAAAATTGACTGCTTTTTCAAAAAAAAAAGTCATACATTTTATTAGTACCCAATTATTAACAAAAATACCAACACGTGTACCCAATACGCGACTGCTGATGGCAACTAATTGGTGTGTACACCACAGTCCACCAATCAATTAGTTCAAATCGCCCGCGGCGTCTCATGTAATATGATAAACAGGAAATAGATATTTCATTTGCTTTTTATAGTGTTTTTAAAGTTGACTGTTTTTAATGTGGTAGTGTTACATTTTCGGCCACTGTGTTACATTTTCCGTCACTTGTATATTGCAGTTGAAGGGTTTCTTTAAATCTCGTCATTAAAACACATAGGCATAAAATATAATGGATAAATCCTTGTACATACTAATCTGTAAATAAAGTCATTAGGTTAGTGGTTTAACACATTTAAAATGCACAAATACCAGGATTCAACACTTAAATTACAAGAGACTATGACTATCCAGCATATTCATGTTTTATATACACGTATAGAAAATAAGATAATACATGTTAATCTTTATTATGCAAGATCGACCTAATATGACCGGACAACATATAACACCGTAAATAAAATAACAAAATCCTGACAGATTAAATGTGTATCCAAGTAATAAGCATTATAAATTCTTTCCGATAAAACAACTTTTTTTGGTAGGTGATAGACGAGGTTTTTATCCTAGATTTTTAACCAGTTTTACTGTAAAACATAAAAGTATTATATGTGATTCTTTTAAAATCCTGCATATACATGTTTATGAATATTAATATGACATATGTATCCGTTTAAAAATTGGTATCTTTATACTCTGAGAAAGATTTTTACTTCACTATTTATAATTTTGATAGAGCATCATCAAACAAACTGACCAATCAGTGACCAGAAATAAGACATAACCAATACATTCTGTTTTGTGATAAACTCGGTCTTCATCCTTGATGTTCAACAAGTTTACTTTTAAAATTAAGGTATCCACAGTGGGATTCTTTTAAAACCCTGCATATTTCTTGCACATTCATGCAAATTGATTCAATATATGTATCTTTTAAAATCAAAATCTTGAAAATTATTGTCTTTTTACTCTGTCAAAGATTATTATTTTACTTTAGAACCTAAGGATAAAAACCGAGTAACACAAATTTTATCACCTACTGAAAATAAAATCAAGTCTCAACATCTCTGCAATGCAAAATTGTGAATTGAACCTGAGGATAAAAACCGAGTAACACAAATTGTATGGCCTACTGAAAATAAGGTAAAATCCCAACATCTGGGTAATGGAAAATTATGAATAAGATACAACAGAATGTAATATGTTGTATGCACATTGTAATTTTCTTTTTGTCAATCGCTTTTGAAAATTGTCGATTTTGAAATTTTCGCTTCGCGTGCTCAAATTCAGCATTCCAAAAATCTCAGACTTTTTCATAATTGTATTATGGTAGCCCTGAAGATAGTATAGCAAACATAATAAAGAATGTGTTTCGTATTAATCGGAACTGTTAAACATGTACGTGACTGATAATTGTGCTAACATGATTGTTCATTTGGAAGTCAATAAATACCTTACCCTAATATTTGATTTAATATGTTATTTAAAATAGTTATGTAACATATCAAACAGTATGAGAGTGGACCTTTGTTGATGGTAATACGTTAATAGTTTAGAACTATATCTACACCATATGAAATATAATAGTCAAGAAAGGAGGTAACACATATACACGTTCTTAATATTTAATATGTTAGCTCGACTCTTTCGAAAAAAAGAGAGAAATTGTCTGAAGTCTTTATGTACATGCAGCGCGAAAAGACAAATGCAGCGCGAAAAGACGACAGAACGAAAGACGCCATTTCAAGGGCGAAAAGACGACAGAACGCCACGCGAAAAGACGAAAAGACGACAATATCAAATGGCGTCTTTTCGCGCTCATTTGTCGTCTTTTCGTCCTGTCGTCGTTTCGTTCTGTCGTCTTTTCGGGGGCGAAATAACGAAAAGACGAAAAGACGACAAATGACAGAAATCAGCCACCATACTTAATACATTTTACGCACTATTTTGTAGATAATCCGGGCATCGCATCTTCCAGGTAGGGTATACCTTATCTAAAATTTATTTTGCAAAATAATACGATGATTTAATTTTTCTATGGTATTTTAAGACTAATAGACATTTCAAATCAATGATACATAGTTTTGTCCTTCCGTTTGAGTGCAATCGTGTGTTTTATCTACGTACGGAAATGTTTAATCTAGATATTTATTTTGACGGGAAAGCATATTGCATATATGAAGGCTGTTCGGAAAGTAATGTCTTCAGAGAATTATTTTGCGGAAAACGTAAAGTTCGTGCACAAAAACACCGTGCATCGTTAGTGTCTTCATTGATACGTGACACAGGTAAAAATTACGCTCATACCGTCATTGAGTTCAGTGCAGCGTACATTGCTTTACAGCGTACTCGAAACACTACATGCAAAATGGCAAAAAAAAAAAAAACTGTTAGAAATCAGATCCTATATAAACGGCTGGTCGTTACTGGGCTTGAATGCGATAGACATTCATAACAAGCGGTGCGATAATAATGAGGAGGGTCAAATGTCTTATAGAACTATTTGTAGGTGGGCTATTAAATTTCAGTCAGGACAGCAGCAGGTTACAGATGCTGCTCTCACAGGTCGTCCTATAACGTCGTGCAATGAAAGTAACATTGTAAAAATACGACATATCCTAAACATTGATGCTAGATTGACAGTAAGGCAAATAGCTGGTATGACACATTTGTCTTTAGTAATAGTTCATGACATTTTGAAGAAGCATCTACATGTTAGGAAGATTAATGCGAGATGGATACCCCATTTGTTAACCGAGGACCAATAGAAAGTTCGAATAATAATGGCCAAAACACTTCTGAAAATGTATCCTTCTTATAACAAAAATACTTTTGATAATGTTAGTACTGCTGATGAGACATGGGTTCATTATTATGAACCGAAAAGATAAGTTTCAAACCGAATCTGGGCCACGAAAAATGCGAGACGTCCATGTATCGCCATGTATCGCCAAACGGACGAGAACTGCTAAAAAGGTATTGTACGCAATATTGTTCACTCATAATAATGGGCCAGTTATGCAAACGGCGATTCCAAAAGGCCGAACTGTGACAGAAAATTGTTATGAAACATTTGAAGCGGTACTACAAACGTCGCCGCCCAAGAACAGGTCTCAAGTACATTCGCCTTCTGCATGACAATGTACCAGCAAACAAGGCACGTATTGTAGCCGATTCTTTTGCAAATAGAAAAGGGCACTGTTCTTCCTAACCCACCGTACTCGCCAGACTTGGCACCCAGTGACAATTTTCTATTCCCCAAACTGAAATCCCAATTATCTGGGGAAATAAATAAAATTAATTAAGATGCACCCTGGGGTCCGCCATTTTCCTGTATCTCAGGGTATACCACTTCAAGACTATGAAACATGTTTCCAAAATTGGATAGAACGGCTCAAAAGGTGTATTTTGGCTAAGGGAGATTACTTTGAAGGTCCTCGCAAATTCAAGTAATCAAAACTGCTTCTACTTTTGAAAAAGCAAATCATCAAAGGACATTACTTTCCGAACAGCTCTCGCTCATATTTGTGTCCTTTGATGAAACACAATATCTCAGACCTGCAATTGAGAATACTAATTGAAAGAAATCTGAGTCAGACTGAAAATCTCAAAATATGTAAAAAGATGAAATAAAAATTGATAACTTCATGTTTCATGTTAACTAGCATTCTATAAGCATGATAAGGAGATTCTTTCATTACTTCTCATGAACAGACTCAATAAAACCGAGTCTGCTGCTTTATTCTCTTAATTGTGTTTGTTGCTCCCAAAGGATCACCTTTATCAGTATTTGATAAGCTTGTTTTCAGATCCTTACTATTATAATTTGTATATAATATCTGTCTGAACATTGCAAAATAAATATTGTTTAAACCAACTAAAATTCTATAACCGTTAATTAATTTTATAGGGGTGACAGAAACTACACAGAAGCAAACACGAATGTATCTGGTATGACAAAGCAATTTGTTTACAACCTTATAATAGCTGTTTATTTCGTTTTCTATATTATATAAGTGTAATCCTTTATTTGCATCCTTTGGGATGTGTTAAGTAAATGTAACCGGATAATACTTACATCAACTCTAACGAACGAATAAGAAGGAAAACAGTGTGGTATTCAAGAAGCTAAAACTTTATTAAGATTAACTATCTGCTGGGTTCAATTATAGGACATTCCGTCACGAGATAAAGCTATAATTGATCCTTTCAGTTAAATAATCTATGTATTACATTTTAAATCAGTTGTGTATGACTTTAATCGACATACAGCAAATGACGTCAATGATAATCAACACTGGCGTCGTTACTCAACGCCATGTCAGCTACTGTTGTTACAAGTCAGCAGTTAAGAGTGAGTGATTATGGATTATCATATTTTACAGAGAAATATTATATCCTTCACACATAGAAATGTGAAGAAACATCCTTCGAAAAGCTAAACAATAGTATTTATATATTCGACACAAAAGATAATATTATTAATGTATAACATGTATCTAACATTAAAGCTTACATAAACCAGGCCTTGAATTCACCAACCATTCTTGGGAATAATCTTAGACATAAGCCCAAATGAACAAATATTTCTATAAGTTTAAAGTATAAACGTTCATAACAAGCTGCTATGTATGCATATGATTATTGCTAATAAATATCTTATACGTTTGTTTATCTTTGAAAGTCATGGGAATGTTTTTGAACGGCATTTGAGTACTTGAGCTCAAGTCTAAGAATAATTTGAAGAATGGTTGGTGAATTCCAGGCCAGAGCTTGATTAGATACGAAAATCATATAGCAAATTACATTTGTAATTGACATTATTGTTAATCAGAGCAGCTGTAATAAAAGATTGAAGGTCCAAGAAATTGATACACAAGTACTAATGTATAAAGACAAATGCAACATTAACAAAACCTAATGGACGCCATTTTAGTAGGAAAGTATATAGTATACATAAACTGTGCAATATGTAGTATATATTATCATTATTATTATTATTATTATTATTATTATTATTATTATTGTTATTATTATTATTTGATTACATTCACCGAACTCGGTTGTTATCTCGAATATCAGACTGGTACGTAATCACATAACGAATTGCCAAAGACCCCGCGTAAATAGCAGCAACAAAACTCTTGTTTATTTTCATATAAACATGATTTGTTCTTCTTTTAGATCCTGCATCTGATTATAATACGATCAACATAAGGTATGTATATCCCAAAGTAATTGATGGCAAAGTGTTTTCTTTTCCCCTAATGCGTGTTCGGACATTTAAATTGCCATGCTATTTAGTTAAACGTGTAAGGAATTATACATTAATGAAATCGTATTCATCAGATAGCCTGCGTTTGTTGTGTCGAGGAATTTTTTCCCCTTGTATTTATTTTCTCTTTATTATTATTATTTTTATTATATTCTATGCGTGCAAATTGTTGACTGTGTTCTGTGAATACTACATTTCCTGTTTAACTTGTATACCTACAATTGATGTTTAAACATTAGGTTTAACATAACAAAGTTAAGTAGGTCGCATCTGGGTAATTTATTGCATCTGTTTTGTTTGGATTACCATCTTCTAGAAGTTAGCTTTATTAAATTGCATTAGCAGCGTTATAATCATAAATTTCCCCCCTTTTAATTGAATATCCCTTGAAATTCAAGTAACTGTTATTCAGCGATAACAAGAACGATTTCGAAACTTCGTTTGCAAACGCATTTGTAGTGGTAATGCTAATAAAACATGATGTCAAAACAACTTTAGTTGGCATATTTTATAATTAGGAACATCGAAAAGTGCACTAATTCAAAGTACTTAACAACATCCTAAGTACCCAGTTGTATAAAAGTCCAGACTCTATTGGACCCATCTCGGTGCTCCCTAAGGCTCATTGAGTATGTTGGCGGAGGGACTATAAACCTTAGAACTACACACACACACACACACACACACACACAAACACACACACACACACACACACACATAGTTGTATAAGTGATATTATTTATTTGTAAAAAAACAAACACATTGACTTTAAAGCTTTAACATTTATTCAAGCAATCACGGACGATTTAAACTCAACTATTTTTACACAAAACGATGAGAATATTATTGACATATTCTTAGGTGGGTATTTAGGAATTTTAACTAGTATACAGACAATTCATGCAAACACATATAATGGAATTGATATGTGACCAGAAAAAAGCAACATGCAATGCTGGCGAGGTTATAACACATATTATTTTTAATTATTAATTGATTGATTGATTGATTGATTCATTATTTCTTTCATTCATTCATTTGTTTGCATCTGTCGTTCATTTATGTTTTCATTTATACATTATTTCTTCGTTCATTCGTTCTTTCGCTTGGTCGTTCGTTCATTTGTTCGTTCGTTTATGTGTTTAATGGTTCAATAATTAGTCCGTTATTTCGTTCATTCGCTCGTTTTTCTGTTTCTGTCAAATTGCTGAATATGCCTTAAATGAATACCCGTGATCAACAATATTTGAAATGTTCAATTGTTATTTTGTATTGTTTTTTAATTAATTTACATATGGTTTAACCTACCGTTATTAATATATCAATTTTAAATATGTTAAAGTTAATATAAATGAGGTTAGCATCATAAATACCTTATTGTTTATTTCCAGTGAATCGTCCCACTACTGTTCACTAACAGGCAGGGATTCGTCGATGGATGCGTATGATACAGTGAATAATATAGGTATGGCTGCGTATGTGATACGAATACAAACCTAATTAATACACCTTCTATAATGCCGATAGCTGAATAGTAATATGATACCTATTTAAACAGTTACTGTATCTAAATACCCGGAGAAATATGATTAAGGTTAATTAATCTACATCCTATTCGTCAACCTCTAGATGTAAAAATCAGTATTCCATAGTCTCGTTGAGGGTATCATATTGAAGACAAATACATTTGTATTTCTAACTTTTGTCTTTGTGATGTCTTATTTGGCCTTTTATTCATATTTAAATGTGTTCTTTGTTTCTGTGTGTGTTTGTGGTTGACTGTCGTCCTATAATGCTGCTTTTCCTGTTCAATTTTTATATCTATATTTAATAAATACGTTTTAATTTCATGAACGTACATGCGTGTATAATTTACTTTCATGTTATGTATTTATCTTTTACAGATCTAGAAGAACTTCCATCTGCAAGGATTTATGAAAACTTGAAAATTTAACGATTTGGTGTTCTTATTCGGAACATAGTTGTTTGATAATATTAATGACAGTATTTGAAATATGATCACAATAGACAATTGACAGTGTTTAAAAAGAAACCATAAAATATCACTTGATTTGATGTCATTAACAAAATGGCCAATTCGTTGGATGACTGAAATAAACATATATACAATTGTTTCAATTTATTGCATAACGATATCGTAGTAGTTTCTACTGTATGCATTATCCTTTAATACGTTCTTGGCTCGCTTTTTTCCACGGAAAAACATATGAACACAAGTATAACGTCAACATTCAAGTTTTGCGTTAAGGTAACTTTCTCATGAGCTCTAAAGACTATAACTTGAACTTCGGTTATAAGTGTGCCTTGGGTAGTATAGTTCAACTGCGGGTGTGATAGTATTCGGTTAGGTAATTTCTCAGTAACAGCATGAACTAAATACCCCAAACTTCGGTTATAGTTTTATCATGTGTAGTACAAAGCAACTTGACACTGCAATTATAGCGAGTATGACCTTGACCCTCTATCTATGAACAGCACCTATAGCGTAGTGATGTGTGCATTCATGATCTGTACTTAAGTCTTATAACTTTTTTTCCTCAAAAAACGTGCAGAATATCTATCAAATGTTGATGAAGTTACTCGGTATAAGTTGCACCCATTTAAATATCATTCATATGTGTGTAGGCGAGCCATGTATTTCCGTTGAACTCTTGTAGATACACAACACAGGTCGTTAAAGATTGTTTACTAATCTTTAAGGTCAGCAGTGAATGTCAAACCAAGTTCACAAACCGGTGGTTTTGTTTTAAAATATCGGCCTCAGTATATTTTTAAAACATAATAACTGCTCTATAAATGGATTGTTTTATCTAGACATGGACGTTCTGTATGGCAGATTATCAGTTGAATTCCATATTTTGAACCAATACACTAACAGTTATATAAGATGGACACATTGCCAATGGCTTTATTTGATTTTAAAGACCGCCATTGTTAAATGACAAGTGAAAACGCCTCGTAGCGGTAAAGGCAAATATACAAAAGTAAAAGGCAAATCAGAGTAAAAATGACAATTTCAATTCAATGTTTGTTACATTAACTGATCTTTATGCAGTTTAACGATAACTCTGGCAGCGCCGACACTCCTGGAAACGGACATGATTTTGAGATGTTTTCACGGACCACGCTCGAAATATGCAAACACATACGAAACGGCCATTTATGTGAATTATTAAACAAATATTGTCTCAAATCATTCATAAATCCATTGATCAGACTGTTTCTAGCCTGTGTGTGGACTGTCATTTAATGCTTTCTATAAACTTGTTTTGAAAGCTAGCAAGAAGATAGTGCAGTGTTTTAATATCGATTGTATATCTGTGATATTTATAACGGAGAACTGTATTATACTATGTATATAGTGTTTCTCAATAAGCCATTGAAGTCGAGTTGTGCAGTAATTATCCATATTTGATGACTAACACAACTTATGTACATGTATGTATCGCTTTACCAAGCAGTAACATAAAGTTGGGCGAAATATGGATGAAGACCAATACTAATAATTATAATAATAACAACAATGCTGTATCACATCATCTCGCAAAGCTTTTGATAAATGGAGCTTATATTGCAAATTTCGTGTTCCATGGTATAAACAAGGGAAATAACATGATGCAAATGCGTTGATTCAGTAGTAAATATTACATCCAAATTCCTTGAATCCTAAAATCCGAAACAGAGTCTAAAGTTATCGCGTATATAAGCGTACTTTTGTTACTGTTCCATCATCAAGGTTAGTAACTATATTATGGTGCGCTGATTTTTCTCATTTCAAACTCGTCCGTGTTATTACTGAAATTAGTTGATTGTCGTCCTTGAATGCTATTTTCCTCTTTGAGCTTTATATCTACCTTTAGATTTATATTGGGTGACAATCCAAATCTATTTCTTAAAGTTATCGCAAGATTGTTCTTAGGGTCGACATGTATCGCATAAACTCGTTTGACCCAGAGCCAGTAGAGCTGTATAAAATAAATACAAATGTCGTTGTGTATTATATATATATATATAGACTAATAAATGGGTATTTTTATATCACACCCTATATCAGACCTGAGACACCATATCAGCCCGAGTGTTTAGCTTTAGCTCGAGGGCTGATATGGGTCGAGGGCATGATATAGGGTGTGATATGGAAATAAATACATTTTATTCTACTTATCATATACTTCCATCAATGATTTGGCTGAACTGTCAACTTCAACAAACTTACTACGTTATTTTCTAGGGAGAAAACAATAAAATAAATGTTATTAATAGACGTAATCCCATTCTGATGTGTTCACGCATGTCGCGTTAGTACAGATCTACGCGACATTTATTTTTTTCCGAAATTTGATTTAAAATGAATGCCATTGAATCTGAAATTATCTAATTAAGATAAGGAATGGTCATAAGTGGTTATTTCCTCCACGGATGGTTCTATATCATTGAATTTATTATACATTTGTTAAACTCTATTTCATGCCTTATTTGTTTCTTTATTTTACTTCTATCTATCTATCCTCTCTTTTATTTCATCTTCTTAGTATTACTAGAAAAGCCATTTCCTTTTAATTATGGTCGAAGATTAACGTACAGATGTAGATGTAGATGTATAGGAATAATCTGCCGCGAAAACAGGATGGAATGCAGACGACAAAACATACGCGTGACAAATCGTATAAAATCGTAAATAATCAGTAATTTCCGTATCACACCGCTGAAAGAGTCATATAAAGAACATTCGGTTATTTCCCTTTATTTCACGCGTGTGATAAAGCATTATTGCCAGGCAAATAAATCCTGATTGATATGACTAGCTAGGTCTATGTCGTATCGTATATTCAAAAACAACGTATTAACAACGGGAAATATGTGATAAATATGGTTATTTTTTTGTTTGATATATTTAGTGACACAAAACCAATTTCCAGTGTATACAATTGCTATTTTCTGTTTTACAACATACGTGCCACAGACATTCATATGCAATGTTTTAATGTAATTAATTGTGTCCTTCTTATTTTATATATAGTCAGCTTAAACAGCTGAGCAGCTTTAGTGAATATCCAAACAATTATACCTTTAAGCAAATTTCCAGAGTTTTAATACTCCAAACATAATGTTTATCCAGCATAAATTATTGATCACCACAGAAGTTTCGAGATATTTAACGTGCATAAGGTATCGATGTACAAGGGACCGACGGCTTTACATCCCCTTCAAAGAACTGCAATATTTCACAGTATCTTGCCCATATTAGATACTGAGGAAGTGCGTTTTAAAAATCGGAAAAGGGACTCCACTGGGAATCGAACCGTGGACATCTTGATTAAAAGGCAAGTATGCAAACCCACCGGATCCCACGTCTCTTTCAGTAAGCGTATTTGAGTGACAAAACTAGTTGTCAACAGAAATACGTTTGTATATGTAGAAATACGATTGTAAATGTATGTCTTACATATTTCTTTAGTTATAATAGGTTGGTCGTCAGAAAACGAGTTTAACGCGTTTGTACAGTGAACGTTTAGAGTTCGTTAAGTTTGATTTTGATAATTATATAGCGGTACAGTTACACATCAACATATTAATACTAACATATATTAAAAGTCATACAAATGATGATAAACTACATGTAACACAAACGACTAAACTTGAAATATAATCTCAAAATAGCATGTACCTTGTCTCAGTGTACATGTGTTACACATATGCTTCCCAGCTGGAAGGAACCCATAGTCTGATGTATAATGTTTACCATGCCGCAGTTGTTTCGACAATATACGTATATAATTAAGGGAAATAAATCATTTAACAGTCCCTGAAACCAAATTTAAAATACGATCATATTCATAACATGTGAAAACGGCATACCATCTTTCAAAAAAATGAATGGCCAAGTTACGTACTCATGATATTTGAAGTAGTTGGGTAACGACATAATAGCTTTTTATGTCCTCAAAGTGTTACGGTTGACAATTAAATTAGCTGTGGTTTTATGTTAGCTCACATAAGCTCAAATGTTCAAATTTGAACTATTGGAATCACTCTTAGTCTGTCGACCGCCATCCGTCCGTCTATATGGCGACTTTTCAAAAACCGCTTGGTCAGTTTTAAAGAGGCTGTTGCACTATTCTGGAACTAGTTCCATTTAAAAGGTCTTTAAAAACAGTGGGAAAAGCTGAAAATATTAAAATATCTTAAAAATTATACGAGATATGATCTTTTGAAAATGTGCAAAAAGACTCCAATGGCGGCAGCCACTTTTGAATGATGACGTCATCGCCCCTTTTTCCATATACGGAAAATAGATAATAAATAGTGTTTAAAGCAAATGAATATATTAAATTATAAACACAAAGTAAAATAGCTATTCTGTGTATGCTCTGTTTACGATTTACATACACTTGCAGTGATTTTCTTTGTTTTAAATGATATTTATCAATATGCAATAAATGGTAAAAAACGCGATGACGTCATCAGTCCAAGGCTGCCTCCGTCCTAGAATTTTTGCAAATTTTTAAAAGATCATATCTCCTATATATGTTGATAATTCTTACAGATTTTTCTATGGTTTTTAAAACCCTTTTAAATGCAAATGAAGCCAGTTCCAGAATAGTGCAACAACCCCATTAAGAAACAGTCGAACAGGAAACATAGTATTCAAGGATCACAGTCAACCACAAACACGCACAGAAACAAACAACAACTACAGTGATGAATAAAAGACAAGATATGACATCACAAACATAAAGGGTTTGGAAATAGGCCGACCTCATTGTCTGTCTGTATCAACCAACACCTTTTATGGTATCTGATGAGCGTCAGTATCGGGCGCCTTAACCGGACGTTTGTAACGGTCGCTGAGGGTTTAAACCAGGTTTCATCAATAGTCTAAAGGAAATGTAAATGTCTTTCTTCAATATGTCTAGGCGCTGAAAACATACACATAATGTTCTGAATATGAATACAGAATCATCATTAACCATGGGTATTAGTGAATGTGTGCATTGAGACATTTCACACTTTTTAAAAAAGAAAATTTGTATTTGTTAATGCTCAATATGTCAGTTAACTAGCTCGCAGTGTTTTTGTTTTAACAGTTTACTAAATATGACATGTTATTAAATATAAAACACATGACCGTGTTTTTTTTTTTCTTTATTAATGATGGCTTAAAGGAAGTAAGCAGATATTGAGCATAACCAAATAATTTGTATTTAATGAAATGTATACATGAAAACATGAGCAAAGAACCAAATAAGTGTGTAGTAATATATTCGTGAGTTTGAAAAAAAGAGTTTTATTTATTGTTTTTAAACGATGTGGGTCTCACAATATTTACAGTTTCTGCTGATCAGGTGACAGCCATCAGCGCTTAGGTTTTTTGTATAGTATATATTGGGTAATATACATGACCCCTTAGGTCAGTTGGTAGCGCTCTCGACTATTGCGCTGGCTGGCACTATTATTATCCGCAAGTGTAATTTTAGTTTGTGCTGCCAGTTCAAACTCACGAAGTGGTACTTAGATATAAGCTCCTCTATAATATATTAAATGTTGTTTTTTTTTTGTTTAGGTTAAGACTCCCATTTAGCATGCTAAAAGTCATTCTTCTAGATTGCATTATGATACATCTGTGAAGTAAGTATCCACCTTCATATTTAAAGAACATAGGACAGCGGGCTTCAAATTGCTCACACCCATGAAGTCTCATACAGGCCATACTTATATAACACATAAGAGTGTTTAGAACATAAAGGAAGGGGGCTGAAATTACTCACACCCATACAGATACAGGTCATCAACTTTCATGTTACATGTGTGGATATACACCATGTATTGTACAGAACACAGAAGCAGTGTGTTTCAAGTTACCCATACCCAAACAGCCATACATGTTAGTCATAAAAGTCATGTTAACACGTAAGAATGCTTACGTATTGCACGGAATATAGATGCAGAAGGCTTCAAAGCTGCCCACACCTACGTATTGTATTGTACAGAACATAGAGGCAGTGTGCCTCAAGCTACCTTAACTCAAACAGATATAGGCCATACCAACAAATATGCATATACCCACGCATTGTACGAAACAAAGAGGCAGAGGACTTCAAGTTGCCCACACCCAAACATGTACAAACATACATGTCATCTTAACACATAAGAACATAGATGCAGAAGGCTTCGAGTTGCGCATATCCACGTATTTTTACAAAACATAGAGGCAGCGGGATTCAAACGACCCACACTCGTACAGATACTGGCCTTACCTGTCATGTTACACTAAAGTTTGTAATCATATATTATACAGATTTCCATAGATGTCCACACCCAAACAGATATAGGCAATACCTGTCATGTTAACTATTAAGAATACACACGTATAGTATGGAACATAAATGTAGTTCTAGCATCTAGATGAAGGTTTCAAATTGCGCACACAGAACGTAGAGGTAGAGGGCTTCGAGCTAGCCACTCATACACATACCTGTCATGTTACACGAAGTAAAGTGCCACATATTGTACGTAACGTAGATGCAGAAGGCTTCAAGCTGCCCACACCCAAACAGATACAGACCATAAATGTTAATATGTTACACTTAGGTATACACACATATATCGTACAAAACCAAGAGGAAGCGGGCTTCAACCTACCTACACTCATACAGATACATGCGATTCTAGTCGTGTTATACTTAAGTATATACATACGCATCGTAAATAACATACTTGTAGATGCAGAAGGCGTCAAGTTACCTACACGTATACATATATACAGACCATACCTGCCAGTCCTGTCAGGTTATATATAAGCTCATAGCCACCTATCTCATGGAACATAGAGTCAGAATGCTTCGAGAAGCCCATACTGCTACAAATATAGGCCATACATGTCAATTTACACCTAAGTATTCACCTATGTATTGTACAGAAAATAACTTCAGAAGTCATCAAGTAACCCATACTCATACAAATTTAGGCCATATCTATCACGTTACACCATGTATTGTATAGAACATTGATACATTGAGATTAAAGCCACCAATACTGATATAGATACAATTCATACCTGCCAAGTACACCCACATAGTGTCAGAAGGCTTTAGGCTACACACACTCAAACCGATAAAGCCCATACCATACACGTAAATACACACCCATGTTTTATACAGACAAACATATAGTCAGAAGGATTCAAGTAGTTCACACGCATACACATACACGCCACACTGGCCATACTGTTTATTTGTTTGTTTATTTAATTATTTATTTACTATTATCGGAAAGGTTTCATTACATCGAGAGTGATATAGGAAATTAGGGATATTCTGACATTTCATAACAATAAATAAAATAACGAATAAGCATTTAAAACATATGTGTATCACACAAATAAACGGTTTTAGTTATTTTTCTACATATTTGACCCTAAAAAATACATTTAGCGATTCAAGATCCTTTGGGACCGTTTTAAAAATAAGACGAAATGTATAAAATATCAATATACCTAATACGGTAAAAGAAAATAAGCGATACGCCAAAACACCGTTATGTATCCGTTTATTTATTTATTATTTCATAGACAGATATACACTTAAATAATGAATAAGCATGTTATATATATATGTATTGAATTATTCCAGAAATCAGCAGTGTTAGCTATTTTTTTAACATTTAACTAAAAAAGTATACTTAGGGATTCACGAACTTTTGGGGACCCTTTTAAATATAAGACGAAATGTATAAAATATCATTATACTTAATATAATAAAAGAAAATAAGATACGCTAAAAAACAATTGTTTATTGAAATTTTCCAGAAATAAGCAGTTTTAGTGTGTTTTTACTATGTTTCAATATTTTTTCTCAGAAGAACCATATATTTTCCAATATTTATTTATATAAAATATCATTACACTTAAATGGGTAAATAAAATAATGAAAAGCATTTAAAATATATTTGTATTGAATTATTACAGAAATTAGCAATTTTATTTATTTTACATCATTTTGACCCAAAAAAATATATATTTAGGGATTTACGAACCTTTAGGGACCCTTTTAAATAGATAAGCTAAAGAAATATTTTGTTATTGAACTACTCCAGAAATCAGTTTTAGTGTTTATTTACTCTTTTTTTCAATGTATTTTTTTCTAAAAGACTCATATTTATCCCTTTTTATTTATTTTTTATTTCATTGAAATATATCATTACACTTAAATGGGTAAATACAATAATGAATAAGCATTTAACATATATTTTTTATTGAATTATTCCAGAAATCAGCATGTTTAGTTATTGTTTCTACTTTTGACCCCAAAAGATAAATTTAGGGATTCACGAACCTTTTAAAAATATGGAGAAATATATAAAAAATACATTTGAGGAAAGTTTGGTGCTTTTTTTCGGCGTGTTTAGATTGGGTCCTAAAACCTGGGTTTTGGTCCCTAGCTATAAATAATAGGCAAGATATGACATCACACACATAAAAAGGTTGACTATAGGGCTACCGCCTTGTAACGCCGTTTTGGGGTGAAGCCTAGTTCTAGGGTGCATCAAACCTCACCCGTAACCTATTGTCATCCCAATAAACGAGACAGTGTTAATAAAGATATCGCCGCCAGGTTATTTTCTCTAACAAACAAGGCAGCATCAGTAGGCAATGTAAGTGAAACACATAAATGATCATGCATATGTATATAATATAAAAAAGCCTAGAAAGCCACAAAGTATGTACTCAAAGACTTGGCTGAAGCCAGAGCAACAAGAGAACGAACCGTTAAGGGTACATGTACGACAAGACAAGAATTCAGTTAGACATCGTCATAAATTCCACAATCTGTCCGGTCATCCCACAATCAAAGTTTCAAAGTTTATGGCAACGGTAGCCTTGCTGGAGTTGCTTATTTAAAAGAAATATTAAATCTTCAACACGACTACAAGCTCTAGAAAAAAAAAAAGATTGAGAAACATAGACCCCATACATGTAAGAAATAGCTCGGGAAACATCTCCATCTAAGTGGGGATATTATAAACAATATCAAAATTAAAATCACCTCTCTTTTCATAGATTTTACTACTTATTTCGCCATTTTCAATAGAGAGATGTAAATGAAGAAAAGAAGCGACAGTATAAGAAATGTTAGCTGTGTTAAGTTGAAGTTCCTTAAGATAGACAGCATTAAGTATGATAGAAAAGAAAGGATTCTCAATGTTCAATATGTCATTCAGATACCAAGACGTGTCATTAAAGGCTTTTATTACATCTGCCTGAGTATCGGATGAAAAACGGTAGTTCAATACATGACGAAAAAGATGAGTCCCGTCCAATAAAGCTTTGCAAATAGTTTGAATATATTTAACATTTAAAACCATTCAACATGATGTTTGATTATTAGTGATTAGTTATTTTTATTTTGTTTTCAGTGCAATAGAAAATTATCACAAGTGTTTGTATTTCATATGGTAAAGTTGATTGTGTTTGTATTTTATACAGCTGAACAGTTTTAATTTTTCTTTATATTTGCTTTATTTTAAAAGTAAAATACAAAGTGCAAAGTAATGTCATAACTGTACCCTAATCCGGCCTCAATGTATGGCCTGTATAAATTATACAGTCAATACGCTTCATTTTTCTGTTGTATGATGACTAGAAGCCTCGTGAGATTATATGATTGCGCTTACTGAAACCCTGAAAAGGAAGGTAAGGAAGATAAGTGCATGTACCTTCGTCCCTCAAGTTTACAGACATACACTGGGTTTTCTTTTTCTTTGTTTTTGTATTTGGCGTCAACTGCAGTGGTTGTTAGGAGCAAAGTGTTCTAGTTATGCATTTTGTGACCCTTGAACCTGGCTTAAACATCTTTAAACATATAGCGGCCCTTGTTTTCCACTGATCGTGCCAATGTTTTGGTTCTCTGGTCTCTTTTATATATATTTACAACAGCGTTACCTTTACTAATTTTTCTGGATGTTGACTTTATTATAAGAGATATTGTGATTTGTCTTACTTTCACTAAAGACAGGAAAATAGCGAGCTTGATGTGTACACATAGAGCGATAAAACCTCCAAACATTTTATTAAATAAAATGGGAAACCTTACTTTATATAGTTCTTATATTTTGGCAGAATGTTTAGTCTGAAAGGTTTTCTCAAAATTGCAGCTGTAAAACTAAACTTTCTACAGGTGGCCTGTGTTTCAGACTACACAGAAATGAAATCCATCTATCAGAAATATATTGCGTATATGTAAACAAACACACATGCCCCGAATATTGTATACAAGAAGTGTTCAACTTATAAGGTAACACTTTTTAAGATTGTTTTCTTAAGCCGAAGTTAAAATACGCGATTAAATAATGTGAAACAGTTCCTATTTGCAAATGTGTGTGGGATAACATGTACCATATGTTATTGTTTTTTTCTGTTAATATTGTATAAAAACATATTTTTATAGAGAAGAGGATTAAAACAATCAAGGCATCTAATGTGTTGGAGTATATTTTTCATAAATTTGATCACTTTCAAAGTACTGAATTTTAGGTTAAAGTTCACCAAAATCGAGAAAAACAGCAATAGAAAAAAAGTGACACAGTAGGGATCATTATAGAACTGAGTATATAAGTAATAGATAAGGCATATACATAATAACTACTGTAAGGTAAATCGTATAAGCACCAACACATTTATTATTATTGTAAAAGGGATAAAACGATGAATTATAATGTGAGCTGCTTTTGATTAATTGTATGAATATTAATTTTAAGAAATCTTCATTTTAGCAAATTATGCTCGAATTAGTAAGTAAACACGTTCGTTCCCTTTATTCTAACATTTACAATCCTAATAAAATTCTACCAGGGTTTTTGGAGATTTTAGGACACACATCATTGCTCCATTATGGTAAGAATATAAACAATACGATTATTGGTATTATTTTCACTTAAGGACTATTGGTCGGACATCTTTATTAAAAAAAATCCAAAATAGACGGTGAATGGTCAAGTGAAATTTCAACCAAATACATACTTTAGGCTTGAGCAATGTCAACCATATAAAACATGACATTTATTAAAGCCAACGTAATATCACAAAGAATATGGCCTTTATGTGGCCTTATATGGCTTTCGGACAGAAAGAATATGCCCGGTATGTCCAAAACGTTTGACGCAATTTTACTCAAAGTTTTTGTTTTATGTGAAATAAATTGGTCCATAGAAATGTCCACTTATCCAGCGAGAGCAGACGATACATCATTTCTAAATAAACTAAACCATGTTATCACGTCATCCAAATTTCAAAATACACTTTATAAAAAAGCAAAGATATTATTTCAATAATATCCGGTTTCAAAATTACGTTCTATCGCTATGGTGACATTGACGGACTTTCTCTGTCAAAATATTGTAACCGGCAACTATATCTGTCGATGTATTAAACACAGTTGAGTGAATGTTTTGTATAGAAACATTGCAAAACAAAACCAAATGATCAATAGGCATGTCTATATTCGAACGAAAACGATCTAAACCAAAAAGCAATATATAGATCCGATCAAATGAATTGTTCATCCGAATGTTACACCATACCACATGTTTCAATTTACAATGTAAGTACACGCTTTTCATGTGTTTCATGTACTGGAAGCACATGGTATACCAATTATTTTTTATTTTTTAAAATAGTGTACTTATAACATGTATACAGGGCATACTTTTTGCCATATATATATTTTTTTGATATTATGTTTACGTCAAGTACTGCCATGTACCATATGGTTGACATTGCTCATGTCTAAAATACGCATTTTGTTGACAATTTTACGTGACCATATCCCATCTGTTTTGTATTTAAAGCAGGCCGAACAATAGTCCTTACTATTAAATATTATAGCTGCAACTCTAATTGCACCTGACTATACATGAGCTTTACATGATCGTGCTAATCAATACTATACTGATATTTCCATGAGGAAATTATTAGTTACACTTATTTTTTACAACATGTATGACTGTATGGTCAATCATTACATATAAATGCCTGAACATACAAGTATAGACTATAGAGAAAGAAATGTCCATACATATTATTATATTACATTGGTGGTTTTAGCCTTGCTTTTATCATTAAGGATCCCCGTGTGGTTGCCGGGGTAGAATACAACCACTGCAAACACACGGTCACATGCAGAGGGATAGGACCCCCCCCCCCCCCCCCCCCACACATTCATATTCATTTTGTCATTTTTTGTTCATGCTCATTAAAGGTCTTCATCATGACCCCTGCATTGTTTCAGGTGCCATTTCGCTCACATCTCTAAAAGCAGTGACAGAAAAACAATAAACGTGGCTCCAGCGTAAATGGAGTGTCTACAATAGAATTTGCAGCAACTCTGCAGTTCAAGGTGAGAAGGTCCTAGGCCAATTCTCCATATTTTATCTCGATGTACATGGAGGATGAGCCTGGCATGTTCATGCCTGTTAGGCGCCATATAACTTTTCATGTGTTGGTGCGCCTTAAAACCCAATTCAATTCAATTATCTTTAAGGAAAAAAGAAAAACAACATTATAATAATTTCTAACACGACCTGCGCAGTCTTGCATATACACAAAGAAGAGAGACAGCTGTATGTTATTCTACGATGAAATACGACTGTTCCATTAATTCCCCGCATTAATATTTCATCCATAGCCCATTTCACCCCGAACGTTTCCGAGCTATCACGGAGAATATCGAGTTATCCCGTGTAACTAAATATATCGACCAATCAACGGCTGGTAGGCTTATTAAATATTCACGATAATAACAACATGGCGGCGCCCATCTGCGAAGCTTGATACAACATCGAAAACCGTAAAATATGCCAACTACATGCGTTGTAAAAGGTTGTAAAAGTCGACAAACAAGTGGACAACCGATATCGTTTCATCGCTTGCCTTGGAAAAATGAATCTTTAAGCAGACAATGGCTGATTCGTGCTGGAAAGCCGGAAAACGAAATCGACGGAGCCAGCATGGTGCGCTTCAGACATTTAAGAATGTGTTCCTTACATTTTGAAGGTGATAAAGGAAAGATATCGGCAGCTGTTCCAACTTTAAACATCCCAGGTGTGTAGTAGAATGAGAATGTTTGCTTAAATAGTTTTAAAACTAATGAAATGCCGAAAAAATAGTTGTAAAACTAATGAAATGCCGAAAAAATAAAAACGGTGTTGCAGTAAAAACTACATCAGTAATTGTGTCCTACTTAGTATTGTTGTTTGAACAGCTCATCAACACATCATACAATATGATTTAGAGCTGCTACGTAGACAGGGGGAAGGTTAAATATAATAATATATCCAGAGACCGTCACATTGTCACTATTCTCAATGTCCTCCTAACTCCTAAAAAAACATTAAAAAAAAAAGAAAGAATCATGAATGTCAATAATTTTGCTCCTACTACTGGAGTACTGGTTGCCAACAGAACTTCTGTTGGAATTTGAACGTTAACTCACGTCTTGTATAGCTGAATCTGCATCCACGTAAAATTGTGTAGCTGAATCTGCATCCATGTAAAACAATTATCTATTCATAGTAAAGCATGATTCTCAGATCACCCTGTATCTAATGATACTGACATCACATGATCAAGCCTTCCAGTTTTATCGCTCCACTTTATAATTATTTTGACGTCGGACAAGAGGGTAATGATATTATTTTTCCATATGAATTCTATGGTGTGACCGGGCTAGGTGTGTAGCATGCTAATAATAATACCACTGAATACATGTAAAAATGTGTAGTTTGAAGGAATATAACTCTCTTTTTTCCCCCTCAGAATTTCAAAGGAGAGAAGCTGCAGCTGGACTACTTCATATCAGCCAGGCCATACAGAAAGAGAAATCAGACAGCAACGGTAAAAAATATTGTTTCTTCATATTATTCTTAACATTGTAATAAATATGCTGCAAGCATTTAGTAACATGAAAAGCTCATGCTTCCACACAGAGGTAGGATTTTTCTAAATTGGCTTGTTTTCATTTTGACAAGGCCATCTAAGGAAATGTCAAATAATGCAACGTCACATTCCGTCTGTCAGTTAATTTTTCTCTTCTTTTAAAACTTGTTCGCAGAAGCACGTCAAACTGGGTGTCCATCAGACAGGAAGCGTGCATTTGATTATGAAAATTCTGCAAAATTGTTATGTCTCCTGAAGATTATTATTTAATATTAATGAATAACGTCACATTGGCTGTGACCTTTATTTCAGACTTGTTCATCAATAACCCCTTTATTTACAGATGAACATATTCATGATGAGGAACCTGCAGATGAAAATGCAGTTGCGGAAATACTTATAACAGCAGAAACAACTTTAAATAATACAGTATCTGCTAATACCACAACAGAACAAACAGCAACAGAACAAACAACAATAGAACAGACAGCAAAAGAACAAACAGCGATGGAACAAACAACAATAGAACAGACAGCAACAGAACAAACAGCGACGGAACAAACAACAATAGAACAGACAGCGACAGAACAAACGTCAACTGAACAAACAACATCAGTGTCACCTCAAACATCAAGACTAGAACAAGCCTCAACACCACGTCCGACAAGCAGAAAAAGAAAACTATTTGATTCATCATCACAAGTAACACCAAAACAAAAGTAAAATAAGTTTCAAGACAAAAGCAATACAGCAGACTCCCCCAATTCAGAAATTCACTCAAATGACACCAAAGCAAAAAAAGTCAGCAAAGTCAAATACCGAAATTCAGCTGGGAGCATCTTCACAAACAGATTTACCATCTAGTATTTTTGTGCAAACATCTAGCAAAGAGACCTAAACAATAAAGATAGATACCTGTGAAAAATCGGTTCAAGTTTCAATTTCAAAAAGAATTTTGATCAAAAGTTCTGACAAAGAATTAAAGAAATACACTGGTATTGAAGATTATAACTTGTTTCAAATTTTGCACAAATATTTAACAAGTAGTTGTTCGGAAAATAACTGTGAAATCAATGATCATGATAGTAATCCAGACAAAGTTTTTTCCCATATAAGTTCTGAAGATCAGTTGCTACTTGTACTGTATAAATTGAAAAGAAACCCAATAGATTATGTTCTTGCATCCGACTTCGAGATTTCGACTGGTCGAATATCGGAAATTTTCAAATACTGGATTCGCAGAATGTACCGCAAATTTAAAATTATAAAAATATGGCCATCCAAAGAAAAGATAGAGCAGCATATGCCACTTTCAACCAAGAAGCATTTTCCTGATCTGGTAGCTATTGCCGACTGTGTAGAATTTAGTACACAGGTTCCAAGAGGTCCGGTGTTTTCCCATTACAAAAATTGCCATACTGTCAAAGTAATGTATACTACAGCACCAAATGGTGCATTAATTCATTGCTCAGATGTTTATGGGGGCAATTCATCCGATAAGGAAATATTTGGGCAAAGTGATATTGTAGAGAGACTTCAGTCTGGCGATGGTTTAATGGTAGATAAGGGATTTCTAATTCGAGATTTGATACAGGGCAAAGAAATTAAACTGTATAGGCCTCCGTTTCTGTGTGAAAAAAGTGGACGGTTTCAATCCCAAGATCGTGATTTTGGACGATTAATTGCTAGGTCTAGAATAACCGTTGAAAACTTCAATGCACGCTTAAGTACATTTGCATTTTTAAAGCAGAAAAAAAAATCATTTTCAGCTTGCCAATTATGAATGAAATTGGGTTTGATTGTGGATTTTTAGCCAACTTAGGGCCACTCACACGAACAAACAAAGGTGCAGAGGACATCGCAGAAAATGAAACCCAAGACTGAAAACAGTAGTTGGATGGGAAGGGACTGGGGTGAATTATAGTCAGTCAAAATAAAATCGGTTCAGATATTTTAATATATTTGTAATATTCATACTTTGTGCAATCATCAACAGTTAAGATATAATAAATACGTACCTGTGTTTATCGGTGAATAAAATACAGTTAGGAGTTCGGATGCGTAGTAATTAATTACTCACATCCGAACGACTAACTGTATTTTATTCACCGATAAAATACAGGTACGTATTTATTATTTCGATTCTAACACAACAATAACCCCACTGTTTACGCTATTTTGGGGGCACTATATATTATCTCGGACGTCGAGGTAATCAGGCTGCTATGTTTAAAGGCTGTTCCATTGGGCACCCCGTATGCAAAGTTCTGCTTTTCAATACACTAGTAGTCACGTGACAAACAATTAAGTCATTGCTTACATCATATAGCTTGCGCTGTATGACGTCAAACGTTCTCACCTTGTTCAAGATGCTTATTAATATTATATCGGGGGTGTGCACGGTTTGGGAGCATGGCAAGTTTGTTGTAATTAACATTTCATTAAAATTACTGTTGAGTTTGTCTTCGTGATGTATATTTACCAAGTGACGTCATGTAACATGGCGCTTCCAACGGATGAAATATATGCGGGGAATTAATGGAACAGCTGTATTTTATCGTAGAATAACATTCAGCTGTCTCTCTTCTTTGTGTATATGAAAGACTGCGGAGGTTGTGTTAGAATAACAAATAACATACTTCTGACTTTATTAAAAACTGATAAAACACAAGTTCTAAAATTGTCAATTTACCCGTTTGAATAGTTTTTATACTAGTGCCTTGCAATATATATCACCAGTGTTGCACTCTGCACTCTTGGAAGCCATGTTATTTAATTAAAACATGCATAGAGATTTCATTTTATTTGATAAAGGGGCACACCACAATTTTATTTAAAACCTGTTAAGTTCATAAACCTGTTAAGTTCATGTATTTTTGCAAATCAGTTGTAATTAATTTTTAGCTTGATCACATTAAACAGGATATTACATTCTTGCCTGTTCATTATTGAATGCATGTATGCGGTGTGTCCCTTTAGAATAACATCTTTCTCTTATAAAATGTGGTAAAAAAATAAAAATAGTAATTAAATTACATCCCTAAAATAGAATGTCTTGATTCTTTATTCTTCTTCAATATTGACCACTTGTAGCATGGTCACTGACAATTCTTTTTGTCATAGCACAGGTTTAAATTGTTTAACTGAAAATAAGACCTGTGAGAATAACAGTGAGAATAACATGATCTCTGCATGTATGTTACAATGAAGTGACAACCTAAACCAAATAATAAGTATCTTTGGATTTACTTGTACTTCAAAACAATTTTCGGGGCCATGTAACGGTTGAAAAAGTCCTTAAATTTGGGCAAAAACTTTGTTACCCATTCCTGATTTAACTCGAACCTTTGGCAATGAAAACTACTAGACTCTGGGTGTAGCAAGAACAGATCACAGTATCTTGAAAAAGACCTACACACAAACAACTGCAGCTGAATTTGGTGGTACCAAGCATGATTTTGTTTGAGCTTTATCTGAGTGCTTACATTTCCATTTTTGTTTATAGAGACAGATTTTAATGGGTATGTTGTTTCTTTAACACATTCAGACACAGTTTTCTTGCTCCATTTCACAGCAGTTTTACATTCCACAATACCGACAAGTGACCCATTCTCTTTCACACCACAGTCTGGAGATGCAGCAAGAAAACCATGCTCGGTGTCGATCATTAGTCCCAATTTTTGTAAAGTAATGGCATTACCTTCCTTTGCCTTTTCCAATTCATAACGTTCCAAAATTACAGGCTCAAATTCTAACCCATATTTCATTGCTGCAGATGAAAATTGGGATGGTTAAAAAATGGAATTTGTGATTTTTTCAGGATTGGATTTTTTGAATGTGTAAAAGCTGCACACACGGCTAACTAAAGACCCCGTTATTCTAAATTTTCTTAAAGAAAACCAATCGGAAGTTCTACTTTGTAATAAAGTATGCGTTTGAATAAGAGCCTGCTCTGTTTCGTTAACTTTGATAGCTGATTTTAGATCTACTATTTGTGTATCACTAGCCGATTTACAAATCTCATCTATCTTGTTATGGAACTGAGCCATATATTTATATAATGGATTGACTGAACAACGCGTTTCCACTGGATCTGTTCCACTAACTACAGTGGTCATGAGAAGTCCTTTTTGAGAAGTGGTGCTCCACTGTTGCAGCTCAGAAATAAAATTCTGAGCTGCAGTTTTGTCCGACTCGCAAACAAGGTTTAACTGGTAATAATCTGGCGGATTTCCCTTCAGTGTTCTTTTTTCCTTTCTTATTTTCCCGAACCGTTTTCTTTCAAAGTCAATGTCATATACAGGAGCAGCCGGCAGCTTTGTTTCCCTTGGTTTGTTCCAAGCTTCTAGTTTGTCTACAAAAAACAAAAAACATATTTTACTTAAACTAGATATAAAACAAAAAGAGTTTAAAACAAAAAAATGATGGTGCTTGCCATTTCATTAAAAGATATAGAAATGGTCAAAAATATATGAAACTTAAAATGTGGCAGACAACGTAACCGTTATTTAAATTAATATACCTGTGCAAGATGGAATGTCCCCTCGTAGCACAAAGGTCTTATTGAAATCTTCAAGTGCATAGCATAGGGCAGCAACATGCTTGCATGTACAGTTTGGACCCGAACCAGCAGGACACCCACAGCTGGAATGAATGATGTCCCCTTGATCATTCAGCATCAACACCAATTTGTATGTCTGCTGTCTCATTTGTGCCAGGCACTGGGCAACTACGATAACCTTCTTGGCCACTTCATCTTGTCTCAACGAGATGCTCTGCAATGACAGAATATAGTTTTTTTTAATTTAAACATGTTAACACAATATTTTGTTTTCTAATTTTAATAACTTCTAAAAATAAAAAGGAAATAATAAAAGTAATAAAGTAAAACAAATGTGGACTGGTCATCACCAACATTGGGACCAGTTCTTCCACGCCAGAAGTATTGATATATATGAAATTAAAACACAGACACTATGGTAGTGTACAGCCGTATCAATCGTATTTTTAAAAAAAGTAAAAACACCCCACCCACCTGTTTATGCCTATGCTACGGCTTTTGGCCACGGAGTAAGAAACATCAGGTAAATAATTATCACTTGACCGCACGTCAAATATATGTTATTAATTTGCATTGTACCGTACAAAAACATAAATTAAAGAGCGTTTATTCGATAAAATTTTAGAACGGAAGAAAGGCATTTTCTATCGCTACACCGGTTCAAACTTACGTTCACATGTCCCGAAGCAAACAGTTCAAAACTATTCGCTCTTATTGCCTTGAAATCCGCTCTGGTTTCCAAGAAATACGTCAATATGGTTCCTATGTTGAATAATACCAAAGGTTGTGGTATTTTAGCGCTCGAATACGCATTCTTCAACTCAATATATGAGGATGAAACAGGTTGACAATTGGAAGCTGGTGCCACAGAGTCCGCCATTGTTGATACTTTTTGCCTACCAGCATCTGATTAGTTCTTGAAGTCATGTGACTTTGCGTCACGTGACTGAAATTCCGAACACTATACGGAGTTCGCCGAAGTACTGGTGAAATGGGCTATTGGAAGCGCCACGTTACATGACGTCACTTGGTAAATATACATCACGAAGATAAACTCAATAGTAATTTTATTGAAATGTTCATTACAACAAACTTGACATGCTCCAAAACCTTGCACACCCTCGATATAAACCCATCATATGCATCAGTACACACAAACAAGGTTTTACGCAAGCGTAAAATAGCTGCCGAGAGACAAGAAGTTAACATAATAATATAACAAGTCACGGGTGTTGAAACAATATTGAAAAAAATAAATGTTGTCACGGAGACATAAACACGTCACGACCATTTTTTCTTACATTCTTCCCGATTTTTACCATCAGTTCTTCCTACCAAGCATTTTAAATCAATGTGGGCGACCTCGTTTCTTTCTGTTCAAAAACCTTGATATGCCTTACATATTCATTACTATTACCTTGTAATACGACGTGCTAGAAGTACAAATCACCACAGAAATACAATTGTTCACGTGTGCGTTAGAGTGTACATTACAACACATATAAACTGTTACCATGTGTAATTATAAGATTGCGTTATCAAAGTGAAAAATATAAAGGAATAAGGGAAATCAGCAGACTTGAACCCTACCTTACTGCGCACTAACACAGCGCCTCGACCAACTGCACTATTGAGACTTCTGAATGTTTCGTCGCTAATATTCATATAATAGTCATGATTACATGTCAATCGTGAACGCTCGGCCAATCCCGTCATTCTTCGGGATCTCGCAAAGCAGTGTACGAGATGTTGCGAATGGATTACATGCTACATTTCAGTAGACTGGTTTACGAAAATGTCATTTCAGCAAGTGAAATGGTAACCTTTCAACATTCCAAAATATGTGTTTATACCATTTAAGTTTTTTCAGACGAGTTCTCTAGGAATTCAAGTTGTAAAGCATGCGTATTGCCACTTACATGAGTCACAGTCTGTTAACCATAGACAGATATAAAAGTCATATAAGAGTCAGCTGCCGAAGGCAGCTGAATAACATTAATAAGCATCTTGAACAAGCTGAGAACGTTTGACGTCATACAGCGAAAGCTATATGACGTAAGCAATGACTTAATTGTTTGTCACGTGACTACTAGTATATTTAAACATACTGTACCGCGCAGAACTTTGTATACAGAGGAGCCCAATGGTACAACCTGTAGACATAGCAGCCTGATTACCTTGACCTCCGATATAATATATAGTGCCCCCACAATAGCGTAAACAATGGGGTTATTACGGTGTCCGGTTGGGGCCAGATACAACGTCGCAGTGTCGTGGGCGACAATTGGATGCTCGACAACGCGACATTGCGATACGACAGTGCGACATTGCGATACGACAACGCGACAATGCGATAAGACATCGCGACATTGCGATACGACATCGCGACAATTATGTCGTTATGTCGTATCGCAATGTCGCAATGTCGTATCAAGATGTCGCAATGTTGCATTGTCGGGCGTCGCATTTTCGCGCACGACAACGCGACATTATGTCGTATTGTCGTAATGTCGCCCACGACGCACGATATCGCAACGCCCGACATTTTGTTATAATGTCGCGATGTCGCCAGCAACACACGACATTTTGCTTATAATGTCGCGATGTCGCGTTGCCGGAACTACTTTTTCTTATAATGTCGCTCCGTCGCCGGCGACAATGCGACGCCCAACAACGCGACATTGCGATAAGACATAGCGACATCGCGATACGACATCACGACATTGCGATACGACATCACGACATAATTGTCGCGATGTCTTCCCAATGTCGCGATGTCGTATCGCAATGTCGCGTTGTCGTATCGCAATGTCGCGTTGTAGTATCGCGATGTCGCGATGTCGCGTTGTCGAGCATCGAATTGTCACCCACGACACTGCGACATTGTATATGTCTCCAACCGGACATCTTAGGTTAATGTTGAGTTAGAATCGAAATAATAAATACGTACCTGTATTTTATCGGTGAATAAAATACAGGTACATACGGTGTCCGGTTGGGGCCAGATACAATGTCGCATTGTCGTGGGCGACAATGCGACGCCCGACAACGTGACATCACGACATCGCGATACGACAGTGCGACATTGCAATACGACAACTCGACATTGCGATACGACATCGCGACAATTATGTCATGATGTCGTATCGCAATGTCGCGATGTCGTATCGCGATGTCGCATTGTCGGGCGTCGCATTGTCGTGCCACGACACTGCGACATTGTATCTGGCCCCAACCGGACACCGTACGTACGTATTTATTATTTCTTAATTAAATTGATTATTTGTTGAACAGAAATAGTATTTCAAAGGTTTGTATGGTCTGTTTGTTCCACAGCCCTGTTATCTAGGCTGATCAAATGAGAACGTGTGGTAGCACCTACCAGATGGGCCTTTAGCTAACTATTAGGACATATTGCCTAATAACCGTTCGAAGTTGGCAACCCTCTCTTCACCATCACTGTTTTTGTTGTGTCGTGTCCTGTTATTGAATGTATTTGCTTATTTGAATTAGTTTGTTTTACAGTGCGGACGTACGGTGCCATTGCGTTTAGGTACTGTGGTTTAGGATCATTTTCCACATTTCTCGGGAAATTAGTCAATGACCATATTAACAGTTTTTCATTGAATTCATTTTTTATTGAGGCATAAACATTTTACAATGTCCATCGCCATCAGCACTGAGGCGGTAATACATACAAGACATACCAAACTCAAATACACACATATATTAAAACATGTTCTGGAGAAGAGCATGAGAAATATTTAGGTATGAGTAAATCATACCCGTCTAACTCTTACACGTCTTTCTTACACTGCCAAGTCTCACTAGAAAATATAATATCAAAATTGTTAACAAAATGTATGAAATCAATATCATTTAGACAGTTTTTTAATCCTTCCACATTCCAGGCCAGTATAGACAGTTCACCAAACAAACAGTAAATAGCAAGTTGTTTGTGCCTATTAAATGAGCAGGTAGTGTTAGTAAATGGGTCTGTCAACAAAGTATTGAATGGTTTTAATTGTGGTATAACTATTAATTGTAGCATGGTCACAGACAATTCTCTTTGTTCAGACACAGGTGTAAATCGTTTAATTGAAAATAAGACCTGTCAGAATAACTGTGAGAATAACAGTGAGAATAACAGTTAGAATAACTGAAATAGAGCTGAAATGGACATGCTACAAAACAAATAGAGACAATTCATATATATCAAACACCGTAGCTTTGTCCGCATTCAATTAGCTCAGTCAGTAGAGCATCTGACCAGTAGTCACAAGGTCCCGGGTTCTAGCCCTAGCCTGGCTGAATATTTTTCTAACACTGTGATATTTAGTCGTCCATGCAAAAGAATCCAAGAAACATGGAAACAATTCTCTAAACACGAAATCTGATTTGTAGGGGTATTAATTTTTGTCATGGGTCATAAGATAACTACATATAACATATAAATGAATGTAGCATTGTCCAGCCTGTATGCTGTCAGTAGAGCAATGGTACGGTTGTCCAAAGGTTCCGGGTCTGAGCCCCGGTCTGGCTGCATATTTTATGCCTGTGACATTTGGTGTTCCCAAGCGGACCATCCGCGTCTGAGTCAAACTCGAGAAACATGCAAATTGGAGGAAAAATTCCAATTGATAGGGAGAGTGTCACGTTTCATAGATATTTAAAAGGTAGCTTGATGTAGCATTGTCCGGCTGGTCTTGTTAGCTCAATCAGTAGAGCAGCGGTAGTCTAAAGACCCCGCTCCTAAATGAACTAAATGGGCCAGATGTATTAAGTAAGACATACTGTATAGAAAACCTACTTTGCTAACAACGGATGTCACGTGATCAGCACAGATTGTAAATATTGTGGGTCCCACATTGTTTACAATTTTATTATAAATAAAACTTTTATTTTCAAACTCACGAATTTATTTATTACTACTGACTTATCTGGTCTATGCTCATGTTTTCATGCATACATTTTACTGAATAAAAATCAGACAGTTATATGACTATGCTTAATATCTGCTTACTTGCGGACAGTGTCCCTTTAAAGGGACTGAAGGCGATCTGGAAGAGTGGTTGGTGTCACTCCAATAACACGCAAGTTATTTTTAGGAAGTGTACAATAATGGTGCTGACGTATCTCATGCTACACCGGTCATAAAGCTAATAACACGCAACCCATTCTATACATACACCGCCTACGTCACAACTGACGATAGGCCTCTATACTAAGACGCATCACAGCAAAATATGGCTTTTGTCTACCTCCGCACCGCATTACCGCTATTGCTTATCCGCATTAGCGCAAGTGATTATTTTGTATAATAAAATCGAAGTACGGAGTCCTATCCGATGTCAATTATTTTCAAAGTATGCTATAATAACTGTGACCGAGGTGAGGGATCGATGCGCTAAGGTATAATTTATCTGACTGACATACTTTTTCAGTAAATAATGCTTTAAATAAGATATATGCACCAAACTTCCAAAGGTGTGATAGCGGATCGAATCTGCAGGTAGGTGTCAACAACATGCTTTATCGTCAATGGAAACACTAAAATAGGCGTCTCTTTCTCTTTTAACGTGGTTTGCTGAACAGCATATTGTCTGTTCTTTGATTTAAAACCGATCTGATGTCTATGGGCCTAAAAATAAGGAAGTTATGTCAGTTTTATGATATTTTCTACCCCACCACCTTCTTTTTACATGGCCCAAATTTAATATTGTTGGATACATTGTCATAGAAACGTTTCAGTTATTGGAGGGGTGGGGGAGTAGGAACTGTTTGAGAGAAAACATATTTGGCAAGCAGAAACACAAATATAAGAAAGTAAGTTTGTTTGAGTTATTTGTGGGAGGAGACAGACTCCTTGACAAAATATTTTACAAGCAAAATAAAACAACATTCATGCTCAATGATATCAATAGGAGATACAAAATGTATTAGTTACAGAATGTCCAACTAGGTGTTCTGAGCATATACCATAACATATATTGAGGCGTTAGCTGAGATGTTTTCATGATATATGCGTGTAACACCAAGTTGGATATTTTATAACTGTTTTATTGCTAGCCACACCCCCCTTGTATGATATCTGGTACAGGGCCGTCAATCTGTTTTGGGGGACTGCGACCCATACCCTTGGGTGGGGGAATTTTAGCATGCTTTTACAGGAAAGGGGGAATTATTTTGTGGCAATAATTTTGATTATAATCATTGTTTTAAATAGTCTACAAGTTTTATTTGTATTAAATACAGTTCGTACTCAATATTTTACGTACCAGAAGTTTTTTGTTTTTTTTTCAGGGGGGAATTTTGAGTCTGAAATGGGGGGAAAACATACTTTTTGGAGGGGGAATTTTTGCGTCCTGTAAGCAATATTAGCAGATCGACGGCCCTGTGGTATAACAGCATACTTTTTGAAAAGTGTGCCATTATACGAAATATTGGTACACTTTCGTCTTCCTGTATTGAATATATATGTATAGCTATGAATCGTCTTTTTGTGCTATCTCAGTTTAAAACACCAATATGGGCACATTCAATTTAAATTACGGTCAATTTTACTGTCATGGCAGATATTTTGATGGATTTAATCAGGCCTAATAAAAAAACACGTGTGTTTCCGGTTTCCCGACCGACCCTACTTTATCACCGCCGACCCTAAATATTTTTAGCGGAATTTTTTTTTTTTTTTTATTCAAATGATAATTTTATTAGCCAGAGTTGTGAAGCATCTAATCTGGATTGCAAAGGTTATCAAAAAGTTGCCTTAGTACAAAAATGGCATAATATATGCGAACAATATATATAAAAAAATTATCTAAAAAAAAACACTTTCCTACCTACCTACCCTAACTTTTTGACAGGGTGAAGCCAGAAACACACAAGTTTTTTTTTTAGGCCTCACAGAATAATAATTTTTAAATGAATTTTATTGCTTTCTGTTAATGATACAATGTTTATTGTGGTTTATTCAAAGTAACATTATGCATCTCTATATGTAAATAATTACTGAAAAGGTGATCCCTTGGAAGCAACAAACACAAACAAGAGAGAAAAGTTGCAGACTCGGTTTTATTGAGTCTGTTCATGAGAGGTAATTATAATATGCAACACCTCTCACGCCTCCTAGCACCGACTAAAGCGATATTCTACTTTAAAGCTACACAGAATGGGCCTGATGATCCCAAAGGACCAGTACATAATAACACTACTGATTTGTAGTTGGGGCGACTTTTTGTCAGCATAATACTTGCACTATACCTACTGAGCTATGGAAGACATATGGTTAGGATTCAGTTATTTAACATGTAGCTGTGTTCAGTATCATCGGGACCCGTGTGGTTCCCGGGGGCCCCCGTTTGGTCACGGGGCAAAGAATAGGGCCACTGCAGATCCCTTTGGAGGGGTAGAATCCCACCAAATTCATGTTCATTTTTTGTTCATGTTCATTAAAGGTCTTCATCATGAATCCTAGTCATTTCGGCACCTGGTCACTTCGGCACTTGGTAATTTCGGCACCTGGTAAGACATTTCGGCACTCGGCATTGGACACTTCGGCACTTAGCATTGGACACTTCGGCACTTACAAAGTCACTTCGGCACTTAATATTTTATTATAAATGTGATCTAAATATAACATAAACAGGTCTTTCCCAGCCATTTATGGCGTGGCGGTGCCTTCAACTCAGAAAGTGACTTAATGTAGCCGCGATGCTTTGAATCCGTTGCCGCGATCCCTTAATCCTGTCAATATACAATTTTTCAAACTTCTTTAAGTGTTAGGCCAAATAAAATTATACCTGTGTTTACTGTAACATTGCTGAAAAAAATTGGGTAGGTAGGTAGGCATTTTATTTTATTTTTTTATTTTATGGCGAAGTTAATTTAAGGTGGCGATGAGCTTTGATGAATGGGAAAATGTGGTATTTTAAAAACTACAATAGATAACAATATGAAATAGTGTATACATGTGTTATTGTTTCCAAAAAGGCATGGCAACAACTGGATCTTTTCCCAATCACTTGCAATTATTGCAAAGGGGTAAAACAGTTTAATTTATTTTCGCGAGTCCGGAAGAGGGTCAGTTCCAACAGCAGGACAATGAGCACATGAGTCGGCCGTGATAGCGTGAACATAATTATTAAAAAAAAAAAAAAATGAGTCGGGGGTGTTTTCAGCGGGTCGGTCGGGTTACAGTAAACTCAGGTATAATTTTATTTGGCCTTAATTGCCGACGCTGTGAAATTTAATCAATAATATGGTTGTTATTGCTCAAACGTATTTTTAATTGTTCGCAAACTTCAATCAATTAAAGTCACAATTTGTTTCATATGTGTGAGTGCCAAATTTGACTTTAAGTGCCGAAGTGACCATATTAAAAGGCCGAAATGGTATAGGTAAATGCCGAAGTGACTTTTAAAGTAAGTGCCGAAGTGACCAGGTGCCAAAGTGTCCGATTCCTTCATCATGATCCCTGCATTGTTTCAGGTGCTATCTCGCTCGTATCAAAAGAGCAGTGGCAGAAAAACAATAACGTGGCTCCAGCGTAAATGGAGTTTCTACGATAGAATTTGCAGCAACTTTGCAGTTCAGGGTGAGAAGGTTCTAGGCCCATTTTCCATATATTATCTCGATGTACATGGAAGATGAGCCTGGCATGTTCATGCCTGTTAGGCACCATATAAGCTTTTTATGTGTTGGTGCGCCTTAAAACCCCAATTCAGTTCAGTATCATCGGCTGTCTATATTGTATTGAGGTAGCTATTGCAGTCTTCAGTAGTTACAGTTATGCCAAGCAATGTATATGGCATACTAGTACCTTTTAAAATAATAAAGTAATGTAGACCTTTTATGTATGAAGGTAATCATGTATCGATCAGTGTATTGAAGAAACAGGTTACTCCATATGCACATTAAAGATCTCACTGAAGGTCTGTGTTAATCAGTGATACAAAAACTAACAAACTCTTCTTCGGAAATGAGGCTGCCATGACATTAAATTAAAATTGATTGTGTTCAGTATCAGTAGAAAGAAATGGAAATAACTCATTCTTCGTTATACCTCCTAAACAGTGATAATGTACATGTACCTATACTTGCTATGTATTTTATGTTTTAGCATCTGCATACCCTAGTTAAGTATAGCAAGAAACCAGGACAGATACTCATAAGGTGATAACAGCAGTCTGCAGCTAGCATTTGTGCCAGACCATAAAGGAAGTGGGACATAGTCATGACCTCTTGCTATCACATGAAACTATCCATCTTGCAAGTGTGTATTTAAGTTCTGCATTTGCGATTGGACAGTGATTTGGGATAAGCATGTTATTTCTACAATCATGTATTTCATCACTTACATCTGCCCATGGATTTCCCATCACATAGAACTGAAGACAGAACAGACTTTCATGACATTTGTAAGTATTAACTTAAGTATATCCTACAAACACATACTATGTTGGGGCCTTCTTAGATCAAGTTATTAAATTGTTTAAACATACAAAAACTGATTTTATTTCTCAACAGAGCAAACCTAAATCATTTTATGCAAAAATTAAAAAAACAGAAAAATGGTGTAACATATTACCATAATGGCATTCTATATTTTCTGTAACCCCTTGAGCAATGTTACCACCGTATAAATTAACTGTGTTTAACACACGGCAATCTTGAAGCTACTTACATAAAATTTAATTAAATTTTGAGTTTTAATTGGCAACCGAGGGTTTACATATAATATTGCAGCAATATTGCCAATAGTTAGTAATATACAAAAACAAAGTCAATTTGATTAATATAAATGACTGAACAATTGCATATATATGGAAAAAGTATATATTATATAATAAAAAAAACAAGATTCCCATGTGTCCCTTTAAATTTATAATTGGGATTATCCAACGACTTCAATGCTTTCAGATGTGAACTGCCATCCAAAGCTGACAGAATACTATCAGTCACACACAATTGTTCAAACATACAAAGGATATATATAATATATATTAATTTTTTTACAGCTGTTTTGTAGTTGACATCGTCTTTGTTCTTTATCTAAATCCATTTAACAGCAGTCCAGATGATATGTTAATGTTGCAGTCACATGATGTTTGTGTAATTATCCAATGCAGGTTTTAAATGCCTGACAGAAATAATATACATGTCAAGTCATAGAAAACCATTTAAATATATACATAGGATAAAGACACTTTCTCTTCTTGAGGAGAGTGTTATTCTGTAGTGACATCTCATCTTTGCCCAAAAAGTTCTAGGTCCAGTCTCCATATTGTATCTAGATGTAAATGGAGGATGAGCCTGGTATGTTCATCCCTATTTGGCGCCATATAACCTTTCTTGTGTTGGTGCACCGTAAAGTCCCAATTCCACTTTGCTCATATGATGTATTAAAGATGCTGGTTCCAACACCCCATACCAGCTGTAATGATCCAGGGCAGGACAATTCCACTTGTCTGCTCATCATGGTGAGTGAATATGTTATAATTGTATCCAAACATACACAAATATCAATTAATGAAGTTGATAAAAAAAATGCAATGAATGCCATAATTCAGGGAATGAATAAAGTAACTATCTGTCAAACTCAACGATTTTTAGCTTAACTGAACTCTGCTTTTGCCGTGGTGCGGCGTCCGCCGTCTGTCTGTAAACTTATATTTGTAGCGACTACTCCTGAAACTACTTAATGGATTTTCATGAAACTTTACAGAAATGTTGCCCATGAAGTCTAGTTGATCCTAGCAAATATTCATGTTGCTTTTTACTGTATGATGCTGTTCAGCAAAAAAGTATATATACGCATCACGATTTGTGTATATTGATGAAGTAGATAGTATGACAGATAAGCTCAATTAACTCAGTTGGTAGGTAGAGTATCGGAAAGGTAGTCCGAAAGTAGGAAGAACGAAAAAGGTCCCGGGTTGAGTTCCGATTCGGCTGCACATTTGTCTAGCTTTCATGACGTTGAGTGATTCAGCCATTGTCGATCCAGACTGGATCATGACTAGATAGCATTTCGAAGTTCGGTCCATATTTCATATCTGTCTGGGAACAAATTGAAATGTGTTGGGGGTGGAGGTGGTATGTCACGATTCATGCACTTACATGTAGACTTGCACATACTGCATAATCAGACATAAACTGTGTTCTTCCTATTTCATATTAGATTATTTTATCATCCTATCACACATATTTTTAAATCATTATATCTTCGCTTTCAACTGGGTGCATTTTATGACAAGTACACCGGTATATAGATGATTTGTTGTTGTTGTATATTCATTTGCCAATATAACACTGGCTATGGTCTCTATGTGCTTCTTCAATTACAATTGCATTCACTTTGTACTAACACTTTTGTGTGTTGATGTTGAGCAAGTATAAATAATTAGTTATGGACAATGACTGAATGAGCGAGCATAGCCTGTACATGTAGAAGTGGGAGTAAATAAGCTCTAGGTTTATCAGATTTCTCTGACAAGCGCCTCTCATTTCGACGACCTTCCAAACGGTACGTAAACAGTATCACATATAAAAATGTTTGTCATATCCTTGGACAATTGTACATTCAAAACTGACAGTAAATCATCATTGCATAAATTATGCAGTCAATATGGTTCGCATGGCTACATTTTTTAAGCTTCTTACATGTCCTGACGTACTTGTATCACATGATAGACATGACTTTACCTCCTTAACAGGCATAGCAAGTATCGGTTTATAGGCAAATGCCATTTTGAAACAAATTACCTTGTAAATTTAGGAAAAAATTAGAAAAATCACTGGTCGCGAAATTACAAAACCTTCTAACGCCGCCATTGTGAAAGTAGTTCAATCCCGACATGCCTCGCGCTGAAGTACACAGGTCAGAAGCGCAGCGAACCTGGCGGACACAATGCACGCAACCTTCTTTGCCGAAGTTATTTTTAGACATGTTAGTGTATATATATGACTATTTGTGGGTGGATTTATACCCATCTGATTATATAATTACGAAATATGATGACTTCTACTGTCGATGTTATCCGAGGAATACTTTTGCTTATTACCATCTATGTTTTAGGTAAGTTAGTTTGATTTATAGTGTTAGAACTATGTAGGACATATTAATATCTTTAATTGTAGTACATTGACGTATTTAATAATAACAGTTATATATGTTGACACTTACTCGCATGTTCATAGCATTATGACAGTTAATTTGTAACTGGAGTCAATATATAGAGAATAACAAATGGGTATTTTCATATTACACCTTATATATGGCCTGAGACACCATATCAGCCCGAGATTTAGCTCGAGGGCTGGTATGGGTCGAGGGCCTGATATAGGGTGTGATATGAAAATAAACATGTTTTATTCTATTTATCATATACTTCAGCAATGACTTTGTTGAACTGTTAACTTCAGCTAACTTACTACGCTGTTTTCCAGGGAGAAAACAATAATATTATTAATAGATGTAATCCCATTCTGATGTGTTCACGTCTGTCGTGTAAGTGTTGATCTACACTATTTTTTTCTGAAATTTGATTTAAAATGAATGCCATTAGATTTGAAATTGTCTAGTTCAGAAAATGAATGGTCACACGTGAAGATAGTTCTATATCATTGAGTTTATTATCTAAACTATCTTTATGGTCCGTGTATTATGCCTTATTTATTTCTTTATTTTACTTCTACCTACCTACCTACCTAACCCACCCACCCACCCACCCACCCCCCCTCCCTCCCTCCCTCCCTCCCTCCCTCTCTCTCTCTCTCCCTCTCTCTCTCTCTCTCTCTCTCTCCCTCCCTCTCTCTCTCTCTCTCTCTCTCTCTCTCTATCTATCTATCTATCTATCTATCTATCTATCTATCTATCTATCTATCTATCTATCTATCTTTATCTATATCCATCCATCCATCCGTCCGTCCGTCCGTCCGTCCGTCCGTCCGTCTATCTATCTATCTATCTATCTATCTATCTATCTATCTATCTATCTATCTATCTATCTATCTATCTATCTATCTATCTATTCTATCTATCTATCTATCTATCTATCTATCTATCTATCTATCTATCTCATGTTCTTAGCATTACTAGTGAAGTCATTTCCGTTGAGTTATGGTCGAACATGACAGCTCAACGTACACATGTAGATGTAGATGTATACGCCATACGCGTAACAAATCGTATACAAACTAATCGGCAATTTCCGTATCACTCCGCTGAAATAGTCATAAAGAACATTCGGTTATTTCCGTGATATGACATTTCTTCACCCTATATTTCACGCGTGTGATAAAGCTTTATTGCCCAGCAATCAACTAAATCCTGATTGATATGACTAGATAGGTCTATCAAGCCCAGTAATCGACGTCATCAGCAGGTGCACGAGATGATCATCCGTAACGAAGATTTGTCTCGACTCGGTAGGTAAACACATTCATTTCAGCTTTAAAAGATATAATTGTGCCTAAAGTATCGCAATCAATGGTAAAAACACTCGGTTAATATTCACTTCTGCATCTAAATGAGAGCAGAATCAAAGAAAGTTAAAAATAAAAAAACTCCGCTGAGAATCATCTCGCTAAAATAACTTTCTTTGATTCTGCTCTCAATTCGCAAAGTATTAGCAGAAGTGAATATTAACCGTGTCTTTTTACCATTGATTGCGATACTTTAGGCATAATTATATCTTTATAGACTGAGAATTAGAGCTGAAATGCGTGTGTTTACTTACCGAGTCGAGACAAATCTTCGTTACGGATGATCATCTCGTGCACCTGGTGATGACGTCGATAACTGGGCTTGTCTATGTCGTATCGTATATTCAAAAACAACGTACTTGTAGGGAAGCGTATTATAAATATATATATATATATATATATATATATATATATAATGTAAGGTGTTTACTATTCTTTACCGTATATATATATTCTAATTGTTCTAATGAAAGTGTTCACCAATGCAGGTCCGAATAGAAAATTGAAGGATTTTAAACTTGTTATTTAATTTACCGACCTATTTCCAAGTTATTGAATGCGGATGATGAGATGGGTTTGGGGGATATAATGTTGAGCATAACTTACATTGGTACTGTATATGCAATACACGCGCTTTATGAATATTAACTGGACTTGCGTAATCGGACCGGAAAAAACACACACAAATATTTAGGCACTCAGCGGGTTTGAACTCGAGACCCCTTGCATGTGAAGCGGACGCTCCTAGACTACCGATTTCGCCATAAAAGCTAGCTCTGCGGAGAGACAGTAGTAACGCGCTTATCAACCTATCTATTTAAATACCTCCAAACTGAGTCCTAATACACTTGGTATACTCACATGCAAACGTAGTAGGGATTGCTGACATCACAGCCCCGCCCCTCCCACTTCACTGTGGTATACCGTACCCTGGATATTGCTATGTACACTGAGTATTGGTGAGTATTATCATTGGATTTCGCGATGCCGGAGATCGAACGAGGGTAAGTTCAGTTTCAATTTTTAGTGTTTTTGAGTTTGTTTGATATAAATTTGATAAAAATTAAATCATTTGATCATTTTCCTAGTCCCCGAAAACCCGAAAATGTTTCGATATTGCTTAAAAAGGTAATAAGAAGGCAAAACTCGGCTCTTTACTCACGCAATAAATAAACTAGGGTCTGTCAAATTTGATTTTTTTGTTTATATTCTTCCGTAAACGAAAAACTTGAATCGAGCAAATTGTGATCCCGGCATCAGAGTTTATGTTGTAAATGTTTAATCAACAAAGGAATCACAGATGACAGTGCATTTATATAATAAATATGCATGTCAGTGTACCGAGTATTGTTTTGGTGTTGCTCGCCGGTGTCACGAGTATTGCTTTCAAGTGTACCGAGTATTGGCCATTAATATTGAGTAAATGCAAGGAGTACCTACAGAGTATATACCACATTCAATGTTAAATATAAATTATTGTGTATACTTATTGACAGTGTATATGCAAAGGAAGCATTTCGAAGTTCGTACGATTTTGTACCCCTTCTGGAATATAGAAGACACCCTTTGGGAAAAATTCATGAATCCGCGCCTGTAATGATCGAATTAATAAAAACCTTTCATTGAACATTCAGGCGATCAGAAAAAAATATATATACTGACATGGAGTATAGAAGAACTTCTAAAGCATTTGACACTTGCAATTGCTTTCGTAAAATTGATTATTTTATTGCAATACCCATCCATAGATGGGGGTGTAACCCCTCCCCTATGAGTACCGAGTATTCCCTAAAATTGAGGGCGATTAATGCGTACATTTAATTTTGGGACTCGAGACTGACCGGGTACTGATTTCTCCACATTTTGCGTCGGGCGAGTACTGCGCACCAGTACTGAATACTCTCTAAAATCAGACTGAATACTGCGTACAAAAAAGGGGTGTCACCCTAATAGGTACGACTTGACAGTAACCGTGACAAACCTGCAGCCAAGCATGAGTCGCCTAGGTCCGAGGTTATTAGCATATATGTTTTACCATACACAATAAAGAATTTCTATCAGTCTTTGCCAATTTTAATTACCAATTGATCAGTGAAACTCATGTTTCTCTTTACCTCTTTATCGGTCATATCGTCTTTTTTAAACGATTTTTTAAAGTATTTTTATACATATCATATAACAATATATTTTCAGCAAAATGAAATGACTTAATCGATAAGTAGATATAAGAAACAGACAAAAGTTATCGTTTTACCATTCTAATTTACTCATTATGTTGTACAATACTCGGTACACTAACGTTGAGCTAGAATGCAATACTCGGCACCCACTAAATCAATACTCGGTACACTTGATTGTATCTTTTTTTACTTATATATTTTTTGTAATTTCATAATCTTTTCAGAAATTTGGACTAAAGCTACTTGGTTTTAGGGATCACAATTGGCTCGATTCAAGTTATTCGTTTACGGAAGAATATAAACAAAAAAAAACAAATTTGACAGACCCTAGTTTATTTATTGCGTGAGTAAAGAGCCGAGTTTTGCCTTCTTATTACCTTTTTAAGCAATATCGAAACATTTTCGGGTTTTCAGGGACTAGGAAAATGATCAAATGATTTAATTTTTTATCAAATTTATATCAAACAAACTCAAAAACACTAAAAATTGAAACTGAACTTAGCTTCGTTCGATCTCCGGCGTCGCGAAATCCAATGATAATACTCACCAATACTCAGTGTACATAGCAATATCCAGGGTACGGTATACCACAGTGACATTGTTATAGACAAGTCCTTAGGGATTTCTGATGCCTCAACACAATGAAATATCATTAATTAGCTGATTTTTTCACAGAAGTGGTGCCGAGGGATTGGGGTATCAGGAGATCCATGACGTCAAACCCCAGCCCCTCTCACTTCCGATGACATCACGGATTTCCCCTTCCACTCGTTCATTAAGTTTTTTTCCCATGAATCGTTAAATCATACCGCGTTACAAACACGCACCTACTATTTTTACTATGACGTCACGTATCCGGTATATATTATTGTATACTATTAACTTATTACACTTCCTAGTTCGCAATTGATCATGTTCTACGAATGTTCATATTAAACATTAACATATAGTTAGTTCCCGGTTCCTATTCGTGGCTCATTTTTAAAATAGGTAAATATGTTTTGGTTGACGCTGTCCGGTTGACAGCTTCGGTTCCTAGATCTCAGTTTGTAGTTCCGGTTACCATATTCTTTTCGCCGTTCCTAGCTCCATCCCAGTTTCCATTTCCGGCTTGTTTCCGGTTTCGGTTTCTCAGTTTCTACTATTCGTTTCCTACTTCTCTGTTTCTGTTTCTGGTTCCCTGACCCTTTATCCTGTTTTCCGGTTCAAAGTTCCCGAATCGGGGTTTCTATCTCCCGGTTTTAGATATTTAGGTTATATTTCTAGTTTCCATTTCCCGGGTTAAACTCAGAACTAAGGCTGTTTAACAATTATGCATTGTTTAGAAACTTAACTAGGAACACATTTTTAGGAACTAGGAGCTGTTTAGAAACTTAGAACTAGCTGATATGAAAAAGGCATAGCATAAACAAGGATTTATTCAGTTTGAGTATTAAAAGTTAAATTTCACACTTTATGGTTACTACACTGTTCCGTTAGGACCATCACAATATCACTCCTTCGAGGTAGAAACGCAACGCGTGGCTACGATAGCACGATGGTAACAAAGCGAGGTCACGATGATCATAATAAGATGTCTCGGTGGTGACTGTATGTCAGTATGAGGCCACGATAGTGACAAAGCGAGATCACGATAGCACGATGTCGAAGAAGTGATATTGATTCTCGCACTTTCGTATTGCGCATTGTCCGTCTTCGTGCCTTTACATTGTCGGTATCGTGCGTTTACGGCTTCACTTTGTCACCATCGTGATATCGCGAAACCCCTTTCTATAAGTATCAGTAAGTAGTAATATGCATTTTAGTTACAAGTAGATATAAAAGTCAAACAGGGTATTAGGCATTTTAAAGAACACACTCACCCACCAAAAACACGCATTCAAAACAATTAATTACACGGAAAATAGAAGCGAAGTATGTAACACCCAAACAAAATAGGGTTTGCGATAGGATTACCGCATTGAACGGTCAGTTGCAAAAAGGTCACTAGGGGATGGGGGAGGGGAGGTTAAGCCAGGCTCTAGGTTGCACCAAACCTCACCATATCTCAGTGTCATCCCAGTCAATGGAGACGTCACACGTCACACTGTGGTTTCTAAGTAACACAATGTGTGTGATCATACCTAATTTTAGTAGTGTATAATAGTTAAAAAAAAAAAAATCTTAAACAGAGAATATTGATAATAAATATATTTATGTTACACTGAAAGCAAGTGTTTATGTAACGTAGAAAATAACTTCTAAAATCGTCATTATATCCTATTCGAACGCGCTTTAGGAATACCTGCATTCTGATTGGCGGAATCATTAACATTTGCGACGTATTTATATACCCTCGCACATTTAACAAGGTTCATATAAAATAGTAATTATAATTTGATGACAGATGTAACGTTACATTTCATTAGTGTTTGCCCTACTTTTTCCTCCAATCAGACGGTGAGGAATTTTAAAAAAATGGCGAACTTATTTATGTAAATTTCTAACGATCACCAATTTTAACCATTTAATCATTAAGTAATCGCTTACTAAATGGCACGCGCTTGTTTTGGCGCGAACGTTTTAAGACGCGTGGTTTCGTAGAAGCGCGGGGAAAAAGTAGGGCAAACACACGCTGCGCTCCTTCCCTTAGGGTTTCTTAATTGTTAAAATTTCACTTCATAGCCTCTAACTAATACTTAAACGACGTCATAGTAGCGTTTAAACAAACTGACGTCAAATAAATAAAACATGTGACCCGACGTTCAAGGGTTGATTTGAAAGGATTGAACAGCTTTAGATGCATTACGTACCTGGTTAAAGTGCGTATATCGCTTCGCCATTAAACAATATTTGCGACCATATACGGTCGATATACTATCTCCAAATTAATAGTACAGATCATTCAACCATACATTTATCCGACATCAGTTTATGCAGAACAAACATTTCACAAACATTATGACCAACATTTTTATACCAAAGAATCATACATCAATTAAAAATCTATCGAAGCAAATCTAGTATGACACCTACAAATATAATAGTCGAAAGTCGAAGTCACGGCTGTTAGAAAGCAATTGGACCAAACACATAGAAAAAAAAAACAATATCAATTTACCAGTAGTATCTGAACTTCGTCGCTAACTACGAATCTGAACGCTACCTAAATATCACATTTACCTCTCTCTAACGTGTATTTCATTACTGATGTGTTTCAAAACTCTTTCTATTCATTTTTTCAAAATTCAGTTAGATGACGATTCCCAAAATAGTTAAATTCTAACAAGCAATCCTAAACGTTTTATGATCAGGTTCCTTTTAATCTTAGAGATACATTACCTCTAACTTCCGATGTACACATCCTCAAATATACATCCATATTCACGGAGACCAAATAGTGAGATTTTAAAAAAAAAAAAGAGTATATTCGTATTCTAAAGAGCGGAAATCACTTCCTTGGCATATACACAAAATACCCAATATGTTTATTATTATTAGAAGTAGTAGTAGTAGTAGTAGTAGTATTGGTGGTGGTCGTCGTGGGGAATCGTGGAACATCTTGTAACAGCATGATAAATATTTCATTGCCCTATCTTTTGTTGTATTTTTGCGTATAACAAATGGTACATCGTTTAGAGATATGTATCGTGTATTAATTACATCACTAACTGTCCTTAAATTGTAAACTATATTTTCCAGCCATTTCAACTCCAAAAGCGTGACATAATACTCGATAATGCACCGTGAACGATGCTCTGTTCTTTATGTACCACTTTGGTTATGAATTACGTAATTCCAACATGACATCGGGAAATTCGTCAAATGTAACCGTCACAAGATAGATATTTGTTTATTAATTTCAATCATTCGCTGACCAATTAAAATTTTTATTTACAGTATCACAAATACCTACTGTACTACAAAGGTTACAATACAAATATAAGGGTTTATTTCCATTATATAATACTACATATTATTGAGACGTAAAAATGCATTTCTTAAAAAAAAAAAAAAAAAAGAAGAAGAAAGAAAAAGATTTAAAAACGTTAATGTCAGTAAACTAAAAAGTTGTCTTCTTATATTTGTCGGTATTTTCGATGATATATTTGAACGATTTAGCCAAAAAAATACGTCTCTAAATATCATATAAATCCTCCTATGTATGTATGCAGTAATTAATATCTTACGCTCTCTCTGTTTTCTAATGATGTAAAGGATCAATGTATGACATACATTGACATGCACGCAGATACATGCATGTTTTATTGTGTTTTATTCCATTTCAGGGTCGTCATGTACAAACCCTGTTATCTCTCCTTCAGCCGGTAGTGTAGCAGAAGGACAACGTTTTTCTTTAACTTGTACTTATTCTGGATCAGAGACTACAGCCGTGGTACTATTTAAAAAAAACGGTATAGATCAGGGCACTTTAACTGATGCATGTATTCCGTTCAGCAGTTACAATACAACTATATATGAGTATACTTGTCCTACTAGCACAGCATTTACATGGACATCAAACATGTGTCACGGGCAGATAATGGAGACACATGGCATTGTGAAATGTTAATCAATTTGGCATACGTCTCAAGCTTGACTACAACAATTGAATTGCAAGGTAAGACATATACTTCTCATTGTTATCTATACTAAATAGAGCGCATCCGTAGCCGGGATGGTAAAGACGATGCATTTGAAACCATTTCGCCTCTCACCGCTGCGGATTCGAATCCCAATGAAATCTCGACTTGTAAGTGAGAAAGTGTTGATTTTAGTCTAAAATGTGCTGAAAATGACGTAATACACCATTCATCCAACTAACCAAATATACTGATGATCTGCCAAACTGTGTATGAATGTGTGTTTGTGTGTTTGCGTGCCTGCGTGCTTGCGTGCGTGTGTGTGTGTGTGTGTGTACTTATAGAAGTGGGCTTAATGCTCATCTTTATAATACTGCAAAACTGTAATATCGCCATGAAACCTGACCCAGTCATATTATAATACTGACACAAAGAAGATCGATCCTAGCACTATACTTGATATACGTCAAGCAAATGAGCGACTAGTACAGTTGCCATGAAGTATTTACTGCAACCAGGCCGGGAAATGTACCCATGACCTTAAAAAACTAAATGCAGTGTGCGGTTACTTCCGATCAAATCGGAACTGTCTAGCTAATATCCATAACCAAATAACCCATACATAAGGTAAAAGAGTTTGACGAGATATACTCAATGTGGCTGATCAACCTCGGCACTTACCTAAACCTTACGACATAAAGTTAACGTCAAAGTATATCAGGGATAAAATATAGATCTGTCTAGGTTGATATGTATTATATCTTAACGAGTTCGACTCGTTTGCGTTGAAATAATCTCTGCCGTTTAATATGCAGATTTATCATTTGCTGTAATAAACCGACACCCAGCGGAGCTTGGAGCTATTCTATTCTATTTCATACTTTGGTTCAGCTTTTAAGCAAGAAACATTGCACAGCCAATTAAGCAGTATTTAAACCATAGAGTATTTGTTGAATGTTTTACATGTTTGCTTTTTTGTTTGTACCCATGGTAACTTTTGATACTATCAATGTTAATGTGTTCCACACATATGTTATTTTACTTGATTTCTCAAATAAAACATTCTGAGTCGCGAATCTCTCTCTCTCTCTCTCTCTCTCTCACTATCATGACGCGGCTCTAAATAACCGCAATAATGCAATGATGGGAAGCGTTAAACAACTATACAGTCGCCATTAGGTCTGTCTAAGTCAACTTATCTTCAATAATATAATCCACTTGATAGGTTATTTCGAGTCATCCCAGCGAAAGGGGAGGAAATATAGGAATCAGGGAACCTTGCTCTACTCTTACCGGCTAGTAGTCTATACATGCAGACACAAACACGTGATATATATATTTATATATATGATGACGAGGTATACATATATAACATACATATTTTGCGAATACAAACTCTAAATACACATTTATAAACGGCTTTAACAAGCCTTATAAACGGCTTTAACAAGCCAGATAAAGCCCCAAAATTGGAGCGTCGAATTAAATGCAGAATATGCTGATTAACACATAAACTAAAACAGTTGACGAAGCACTCGGAAGAGTTACAACTTAGAGCATTACGCTAACAAATAAAATGAATAACATTAAACTATACACACTATGCCGAATAAATATGTGTGTACTAATTACGCTGTATCCCCTACATGCTACGCCGACGCTAAGCACAACACAGGAAGTGTGCATATGCAAATGGTTTATTTATAGCGAAGGTAATGTTTATGTAAACACAAGAGTTAAAAAGTCAGCGTGCCTTTTTAACAAAGCGTACGTTTCTAATCAGTTGTTTCTATTAACGGCTGGGTACATCGGGGGATTTAATACAAATTTGACGGTAATATTATACACAAATACACAAATACAAATACACAAATACTTCACACAAAGTCTCTAGCATCTCCGTTAAGGTTAACAATAAGCATATTCTGACTTTAAGATTTACCCACTCATAATTTATTTTATGCATATTCAATCACGGGTATTTTAAAACCCATGACTATTCCAGTACTTTTAATCTGCAAATATACATTATTCTGTGACATGAACACATGGATAGACTTTTGATAAACGGTTTTGTAGTGTACTTTTGCCATTATTTGGCGGGTTAGTTTCTTTAAAGATTACACAACGTCAAAATCATGAACTTGACAACGTACGTCATTTAGAGAGTGTGCCTCTATCATTTTAACACACATATCTTAATATTTGTAAGCTGGCAGAATAAGGATTGGACTTTATTTTGACGTAGCTTCATCTTGATGTTACAAATACGTTTTGAATTATAAGATCAGTCTCATTATTTCTCGATATTTCTTCGTAGCTTTAAACGCATTGTCTATTTATTCCAGTTCCCATAACAAGTGTAACCATGACACGTCCTCCTTCTGTGAGCACAATCAATGCTATAGAGAATATGCCATCAGTAGAGTTTGTATGTGAGACAACTGCTGGGAATCCACAAGCTAATATTTCTTGGTACAGGAAACCATCTACAGGAAGTGCAGTGGCAATAACAACCGGTATTACGACGGGAACCAGTACTGACGCTGACAATCTCATAATCGTAACAGGGGGAATGATATTAAGTCCTACAAGGTCTATACAGGGGTGGACGATATACTGTACAGCCACCAACGTACAGGGCGACATAAAAATCTCCAGCAGGAAGCGAACTCTAAATGTACTGTGTAAGTATAATCAATATATTACCATGGAGCAATCATATATAGACACTATGACAGCTGCTGTTCATATCCTACCACCGTGTTTTCAGAAAGCAATACATATTTATGATCCGAATCCACGTAAATACAATGTAGTATTACTTTACTGCAACGAAGAGCTGTCTTTTGAGCTACTGGGATCACTATTCGTCCGTCCGGCGTTAACAAATTAGGTCGATGCGATATCCAAAATAGCCGCCAGAACCATATATAATCAAAACCTTAACAAATCTTCTTCTCAAGGACCACTGAACGGATCTCGACAGTGTTTCATTACCAACGCCTAGAATATAAAAGCTGTACCTATAAAGTCCCCGGAATTAAAAATGGCTGCGCCCCGGGGGTCCAACGTTTTCATATTGATATTTTGCATGTTTTGCATATACTTATATACTAGGGAGAAATTTAGAAAGTCTTCTTCTCTGAAACCACAAGACATATTGTTCTCATAAACTTTCAATTTGGCCCTGCTCCAGCGGTCACATTTGTACATACACTAATATAGCGACAAATGAAAAATCGTCTCCCATAAGACCACACGGTATAGAGCCCTCAGATAGTGTATAATATGTAGAATACGATTATGGCCCTTTAACAATTTCATTCAAATGGTGACACTTGATTAAAATCTGGCACCGCCCTGCTTGTCATAGATATATATGAGTTATATAGGAAAATCTTTTAAATATCTTCTCTAAAGCTACATGAGCTAGACGTCTTATATTTTGCGTGTACCATCAGCTTATGGCCTTATCAAATATGTTCAAATCGAGACCACAGGATAAAATTTGGACCCACTCCAGAGGTCACATATTTGACAAACAGTTATATAGATAACACCTTAAAACATTTCTTCTCTGAAAACAGTTATACACTTTCTGAGCATGAACAGACGGATATACATCCAGTAGCGGTCCCGGAATTCGTCCTCACCACACATGGGTACAAAGCCCCTGGGTCCTTACAGGAAAACCACTGAGATCCCCACCCTATAACCATGTATATAATTAAAGGGCATGAACAGTAGGATACAACCATCGAACCACCTTTTGCTCCGGTGTCCATCGACACCCATTGGGACATATCCCTATGGTCATAACTTGGAAAGGCAAAGATCCCCACCCTATAACCATATAAACACATACTGGGCCTGAACGCATTAAGACGGACGCGGGAACTATCGATTGTATGATCTAATTCATTTATGAAATTATAAGCTTGTTTGACATTGTTTGCAAGGACTATCAGGTGAGCGATTCATGGCCATATTGGCACTCTTGTTAAGAAAGGCAGTATCCAAAATAATTATAAACGTTCATTTTATCTTTATATTTATATTGTTCAGCATTGTCTGTATGTATGCATATTGCACGGTATTTATTTTCACATGTTAATCAGATATGTGTTAACATGTGCATATTTCATATAGAATATCGCAAACACGAAGGATTTTGTCACATATATCAACATACGGTGGAGGTGCTCTCCATTCGCTCACTGATTATTATATGTAGCACACCATTTATAATGACGGTCAATGAAAACGCACCATTAACTCCATATGTTTGTGCTGTTGGATTGTGCGCAAACCATTTGGAATAAAACTGCTGATCCAATATGTTTGTATTTTTTATGTATTTAATCTTGATACCTGATTTGTCTTACATGTTTATCGGTAGGCATTTGCGACAAGCAGTTATGCATGTATTTACCATGTTATTTAACATTGTTTACTATGAATAATCACAAAAAGATTGGTCCACTAAATTTCAAGCTACTTTAATCTGTCTCTTAATAAATGCCAATTTAATTTAATTGGCATTTTTATTGGTTGACTTCTGACAGTATAATACAATGAATTTTTCTGAGAAAAAATAATTCTTTGTGCGTTTTAAATGTAGAAACAGGAAATGCACTTGAATTTTATAACAACAATGTGGAATGCACTAAAGCACGTACACATATTAAATGTTGACTCGTTATATGGATTATATCATTTTTTTTCCAAAATGCCTCACATTCTAACTTTTAAAATAATTTGATTTGTGGTACGTTATCATTGATCGTGAGTATATACACACAACTCTAATAACGTTCTATAGTTGTATCCTTTACACAAAATGAAGCATGTATTTGATATACCAACCGTCGTCACAATCCCAATATAATTGCTCAAAAAACAATTAATATACTCAAAATGTAAGTGGTCACATCTGAATCAGTATGGTGACACGTGTACTAAATAATGATACATTGTATTCCTATAATAGTCGGATGTGTAAGACTGTGATGTTCTTTTTACACTATATAAGCATACGCCTATATCGTGTGTTGTGTTATAGCAACAGTCTCTAAAACATAAAAAGTGTGATACACTAAATAATAAGTTTCCAAAAATCTATATGATGCCTATTATCTAATAATGTTACAATCTAAATAATAATAATCCTATTATACATTAATGTGTAAAGCATGACGGTTAAATGACACCCGCTCATTAGCAACTCTGTCATAGAAACAAACAAAAGTATTTGTGAATACAATAGTGTGTACTTCTTCAATACATATATTCATATTGGTGGCATTCATAAGTATAGTATCAAGTTATATCAATTTGACAGAATGTCATGTTATTGGTCATCAAGGAAGGTCTACAATTCTCAATATAATTAGTAAATACTGTCTTTCATTGTAAATAATGTATAGTTTTCGGGCCAAGATGAACTAGTTGTCAGATTGCGGGTCATTGAATGGTAACTGAGTTTAATTTACCGTATCAACTGACGGAGAAGAATGCTGCTTTACATAAAAGTAACAGACTTTAACATGAAAAAGTTGATGCAGTGCATCAAATCGCCTGAAACAATATATTTAAAAAATTAAAACGTGTACACGAGGAAACTATCGTATAATTAAATTCCATTTTCGACACTGAGTACATTAATAACGCTTTAGAGAAATTGAATTTTTGACATCACCTGCATATGCTAAATTATTGAAATAATAGAAAAAACTGTCCGTTAAAAGTATTACTCATTTCAGAGTGAGTAGACGTCGAATATAAATCGAGATTTTTTTACTTACCTGTTATGATTATATGGAATGCAAATCGACGCTCCTGGATCTGTTTAAAATCTTGCCGTAGCCATCCGTTAAGCTTCACAAAGTCTAAAATTCATTTTGACCCCCCATGTTTACCTTGTAAAAGTAAAACAGCATGGCGGCGTTATTTTTAGAATTATCATCTGCGTACGACTGTTTCTAGGGTTCGAATGTACCAAGTAAAACGTAGGCTATGCATCGTGGTTTTGTAGTTCAGTTGTCAGCACCTCCAGCAGTCGATCATATTTTACTTTTAGTTTGGAATGAAAACCATTATATCTAGGAAATAAAAAGTAGGTAAATAGTATAATGCATTTATATTTTATTATTTACACCACCATTAATGCACATTAATGCGTGTGCATACGTAGTCAATACCACTTTATTACTTTAGTCTATAAAGGAGTAATTACGCGTACAGCTCTGTTGATATTTAAACTCACATACAGCGAGTTAGCGAAATATTTTCTATTTAAATGTTACTAGAAGTTCCTCTCTGGGCACATACTATTACTGTATGCTAACCTATCAGGTAGATGGAAACGAATGGAATTCGTTCGCTGACTAGGGAGCGTAACCTGTGTTCTAAAATAGACAATTGATTGTTTCACTACTGTATAAAATACACGTAATTCAGCCTGTTAGACCATGAAATAAGAGCCGTTATAGTTACAGGTAATTGGGAGAATACATAATGTTGGTTCTGACACGAGACTCAGATCACAGTAGTACATAATACGACAATCGGCTTCCGGTTTTAAATCATCAGATGGATTCCAATTAAAATGAAGTTATCATATCAGAAATATCTGAAATAAGTTCAGAACAAAATTAAAACATGTCTACAACTGATTATTTATCCTTCCGGTACACATAGGGACAAAATATATCCGACTTTCGCCTGGTTCACCAGCTATTTATAAAATACAGGCTTTCAACCCAGTAGGATATATCTTGCATTGATACATACATATATATATGTGTGTGATATGAGTATGAGTATTACAATCATATAGCTTCATGGTTCCACATGTGCTTTAAATGTGGTTTCTGGCGTCCGATACGCATTATTGCAATCAAATAGTTAGGCTTCACAAATAAGTTATTTCAAAATTAAATACAGAATAGTTCTTTAAGTAATTCATCTTTAGATAGTTGTGTATACCCCAAAATATCAACATATTAACAACAGGTACACTCATACATGACGCAATCGTGCCTAAAATTGGTTTCTTTGAGAGTAGATAGTCCGGCCATCAATTCACCTTACATTTCTTAAAAATATTTATAGTAATGCTAAGTACATATTAACAACACGTGTTATTTAATAAGGCCGTAGCCTTGTATGTTATGCATCACAATCATAACCTCTGTTATCTACAGATGCATCTGTAGTAACGGCTCTATCAGACATCAGTATTATAGAAGGAAGGCCTTTGTCTAAGCCATGTGTGGTTACGCCTGGGAATCCGACACAGACAACATACACATGGACACGCACCATTGGTGGATTGACACAAACCAGCGACACACTTACAATCAATAGCGTTATGAGAAGTGATGCTGGCACCTATACTTGTAAAGCACAGAACACTATGTCACCTACTGGACAAACACAAGAAACTGGCTCTGATGAAAAGTCATTTGTCTTGACGGTGCTATGTAAGTTATTATATTACCATGATTATTATTAAACAGTTTCTTATAAATGCACTTATCCATTTATACATGTTGCTTATATCTGGCTAGTAGAGAGCGCTTGTAATCGCCCCAGTGTCGGCGCCGGCGTCGGGGTCGGCGTACCAGTCTACATCGATCTATGCGTATAAGCTGTGTTTACATGTCTATATCTCTTATATTTCGTGTCCTGGCTCAACCAAATGTTGGCATATTAATAATGATAATAATAATAATAATATAAAATATAAATATAAAATAATTTCGATTAAGTGTGAGAACCCTGCCATCAAAGTCATGTTAGTATTAGTGTTTTTTTTTACATCAGACGTTTTCTTTTAAATGTGTTTATTGTTTTTTGTTTATGCTTCTGGTCATAAGATAGAGAAACTAAATCGCATATTGACATCATATATGAACTCCTCATATGTTTAGAGAATACCTGTCTCACAATAATCATCACCTAGTTTGCATAAATATTAGGCATTTTACTATTTTCAGATACGCCAACGACACCAACATTTACCCTAAACAACGTGCGTGTGTCAAATACAGTCAATGCCATCCAAGGAAGAGACATAGCCGTAAACTGTTCTAGCTTCAGTAATCCTCCTCCTATATACACATGGAGTCCAGGAGGGACAGGTCCTGTGTTGACCCTGAACAACATACAGTCGTCGGCGAATGGGCAATACACGTGTACTGTAAGCAACACAATGACTACCTCTGTTGGGGAAACAATGGCCGGGACAAACACGGCACAACTGTCTATACATGTCCTGTGTAAGTAGTATTAATTGGCGTATATCAGTGAAGGTCTTTACATGTCTTATATTAAGAAGCCATTTCGTCTGAGTGCAAAACATTGTTTTTTTGAGGTCGTAGGACAGCTTGAACAGTGCTTTAATTAAACAATGTTTGATGTTTTTAAGCACACTTCACTGAGTACTAAACATTTCTTTAAACAGTTTCAAATTTTGCCAAGTAATACTCTTTTATGGATGCTATAGAACCCTTAAAGGGAGGTAGTTAATGACTTTGATAATCGAAAGCTGCTACGTACACAATCTGTGTTGTGTTTTTTTGTGATTGTTTTTCGAAAGCAACTTACAGAGAATATTGTCTTGGACAAATTAAGGTAATGTTTTTACCAAACAAAATGCATGGCTTAAAAGAAATGAGGATAATTCCCTTATGGACTGAACTTTTCAAGAACATGTTTTGTTTGGACTATTGGTGGTAGTCGATATAATTATTCTATATTTACATTTATTATTTCCTGTTTTGCTGTCAGTATAATAAGGGAAAGAAAAATGGTACTTTTTATGTTTGCTCAGTATATCTATAATACCTGGTAAGAGTAATGTAAAAGCAGGTCAACGTAATAATCATCGTTTCTAAATGGAAAATAGCCAGAACCAAAATGTATGTTCCTCTTATTTCAAGATTTTAATCGCTATTTGCAAGACTTACTATTCGGTGTAATCAATGGCTCCGACCCGGTAGTACCGTGTTTGTCTATAGAGATAAATAATGGACATGCCAAATACTGTTCTTTTTAAAACATTTGACAAGTTCTGACAGCTGTGTTTCTGTAATGATCATTATATCATAGAACAATATGTTTGAGCAAATGGGTCCCTGTATCTCATTTACACGCACCATATATATTTACAAGCAAAGCCTTTGGAAGAAAACCGTACCACTCCATCCTTCCGTTTTTGAGAGGGTGATTGGGGTCTAATTGTTTTGTATAGATACATACAGGAATAATATGACATTCTAAACATTCATTGGCCATATTTGAAAAGTTTTTTTTTTCAGAAATGATTCTATACCATACACTTCACGTTTGATAACATACAATCTCCTTGTAACAAAGCAATTACCAGCCAACAGGCCAGCTCAATGGTTCTGACGCGTTTTATATGATTCTTAAATACTCTCTAAGGCTAACTACCTAATACACTACTTCAAACTTTCTATATAGAAACCCTTTGATTATCTATACTTTTCAATACATCAAGTAGGTCACCATACTTGACACTTAATTAACTTGTTATACTTAACGTAATGTGTTCTTCAATTCCTAAGACGCTATACCATAATGTTAATAACAAATGAGTGTAACAAACTGAACTGGGCCTACATATTGAATTTCTCTGTTCAACATTCATGTTAACCTCGATGGTAAGACTAGTATATGTATTATTTACCGCCTAACTCAATCGCTACTAATTGTTCTTAAAATTGCCCAATCCGGCCTGTGGTACTCTGGGTTAGCTTTGCAAATGTTTTCCCGAACAGCGCGTGTTGTCAGCAGTGCTTTTCTATTCTAGTAACACTTTTTGGTCACATTTATTTTGTCTGTACGGCGCGTATTGCCACATATATTATCGTCTTTTGTCTTTATAATAACTGTATGCAGAGTAACGTAAACGAAATTATTGTGAGTAAAATGTCGGAGGAACGATCAAGGCTTCTGTTCGTTCTACAAAGTAAAATATATTAGAAACATCATACTTGAAAGTCCCGTCCAGGAATTTTAGTGACAATTTGCCACTGATTCTTTACGGTTAATATAAATTGCTTATAATAATCTGTCATGGGTATCCGGTGAAGATATGACATTTCAGCACGAGGTATATTGCCTTTTATCGAAATAGATGCTCTGATTAAAACAATTATACCGAGGGTTGAAAATTCCCTATCTTCACTGGATACCCATGATTGAGTCTTTTTCTTGCATATCACTTAAATACGTTCACGTCGCCAATTACTAATGTTTTGCATGTTTATTTACACAATGACGCCATGCAACTGGCATAGTTGATATCAACGCGTGACTTTTATCTACCCCATGTGTAAGATCAGACTTTCCATCACCCATGTCAAACTCGGATCTCGGATAACCTTATCCGGTATGCAAGAACATTCTTTGGGACCGTTGCATATCTTAGATGGTATATATAACTCCTGAAATATATCACGCTCATAAAACGTCTTCGGTCAACGGTCAGTTTGAAACCCTGTTAAACGTGGTAAAACGATGTGGTCGAATCATTTTGGGGTTAGTAGATCCACGATTATTGTCGCATATATATTATATTCAACACCTGTTCATGTCGTTTATTCAATTCAAATGAAACTTGATATCTGTAACCTTTCTCACTTTGTTTCAGTGCCTATTAAATTATTTCCCCTATCGGTTCCTCATACGCATTTGTCAGACTCTGACATTATATCTGGGGCCATTCACCAGACTCTCCGATTTGCCCTGTCTTTTCTTCTTTACCCAGTTTATTCAAATGGTGTTACACTGCGGTTAAATTTGCCTAAAGGGTCACAGTTGTACTTAAACTACAAGAGCTAGAACCATAAAAGTTTGCATGTAGCATACGTTTATGGTCCTCTACCAAGATTGTTTAAGTTGTAATTATGGGTTAAATCTGACCGTGTTTGGGAGGTACGATTTTAAGTAGACATGTATTGATAACCTAGTTTAAAATATTAAAAAAATGTTTCTCTGAACATATCAGACCTCCCGTAGTTCACCCATTTCTGCTACCGTTGCATTTGTGAACGATGAACAACGGTATCAGGTGAGAGATTCAGGTCAGGGCCATTCAGGACCAGTTTGCCGGATAAAGAAAAACGTAATAATAGATATTGAGTAAAGTACACCAATACACAATTAAATTAAAGTTGTAATTATTGCTTTATTTCATTTAGGAACTACTAAATCGGATTAAAATATTATTGTAATCGAAGAACGAAAATATACGTAATTATACTGAAATATAAAACTCCATAATCGTGTATACATGGGAATATAAAACACCGAACTTGTGCGTATACTGGAATACAAAATCCAGTGTTAGTGAATATACGGGAATCTTAAAACTCTGTACTGAAATTCGTTCATATACGGGAATATGAAACTCCGTATTGATGAAAATACAAGGCTGTAAAAAGGCCGTATTCTTGCATATACAGGAAAATACAACTCCATGCGTAGACGGAAATAAGCAACTCCGATTTCTTGCGTATTCGGAACACAGAACAATTCCGTATTATTGCATACACGGGGAAATTATCTCCGTATTCTTGCATTTACGAGGGTATAACACTCCTCATTTGTGAAAATACAGGGATCTTAAACCCCGTATTCGTGCGTTGCGGGAATATTCAATTCCGTCTTCGTGCGTTTACGGAAATACAAAACTCCGTATTCGTGCGTTTACAGAAAAAATTAAGTCCTTATTGGTTCATATACGTGAATGCAAAACTCCCTTTTTGTGGAAATACAGGCATCCTATACTCCGTAATAGTGCTCGTGCTTTAAGGGAATATATAAAATTAACCATACGTGTGTATATGGAAATAGAAAACTCCGTATTCGCGCGTTTACGGGAACTTCGAATTATTGCGCATAAGAGGATCTTAATTCCCGTATTCGTGCGTATACGGGAATGTAAACTTTCTTATTCGTGCAGTAACGGGAATGTAAATTCACTATACATATAGGGAAATATAAAACTCCGTATTCGTGTGTTTACGGAAATATTCGTGCGTATACGGAAATTCACAATTCCATGTTTGCGAACATCTTAAACACCGTATTCGTGCTGAAACGGGAGTTTTCTATTCCGTATGATCAACATAGTTAATCATTTCTTTATACAGAACATCTTCTTCTCCTAGCAATAATGTAGGGATGTCATTGTTTTACATTATACAATTATGGACTTTTCAGCTGTTATACATGATGTGATATGCACCAAAAAAATCATTATTGACCGAGGCGATAGCCGAGGTCAATAATGATTTTTTTGTGCATATCAACATCATGTATAACAGCTGAAAAGTCCATAACTGTTTTATTATATAACCCTCAATTTACAATTATATAAAACAGGTCAATATCAAAAAAACAATTATATAAAACAGGTCAATATCAAAAAAACAGGTCAATATCAAAAAAACAGGTCAATATCGCTAGATATTTTTTCTAAAAAATTACTTTTTAGCCAATGAAAACGCGTCTATTTATAGGTTATATAATAAAATGATTTATGCTAAATTCTTGAACATCCTTGTTGTATATCGAGGGCTTGGCGCAAGACTGGTCTAACTCACTTTTTTTCACAAAATCACTTTTTTGCATTTTTGAAATATAAAAGATGAAATACATATTATGTAAAAAAATTGTTTATCATTTTCAACTTATTATTGATTTTATTATTAAATAACAAATAAGTTTATCTCAGAACAACAAATTTTATAGAGGCAAAACAGGTCTAACTTGAGTTGGACTTGTTTTGCGTTGAAATTATTGAACAAAATCTGAGATAGACTTATTTTGTATCCAAACTTATTAAACTTATTACAAATTAGTTTATTAGCTTTATTATAAATAATAGTAATGACATAATTTATTATGTTGTGATGACAAAATGATGGCCCTATCTCAATTTGAGTAACTCGATTTTGCACCTTTTTTTAAAAAAAATGTTCATGTTTTTCAAAGATAAAGACATTCAAACATTGGTATAACACACATGAAGCGTATTTTTGAAAATGTGGACATGGCTCTGTAAGCCATTGGTCCACATTAAAAAAAAGATGTTTTTCTTAAGAAAAGTGTATTTATAAAAATGGGGACATGGCTCTATAAGGCGGTATGTCCACATAAAAAAAAGAAGATGTTTTTCTTAAGAAAAGTGTATTTTTGAAAATGTGGACACGGCTCTATAAGGCGGTGTCCTCATTAAAAAAAAAAGACGTTTATCCTAAGAAAAGTGTATTTTTGAAAATGTGGACACGGCCCTATAACGCAGTGTGTCCTCATTTTAAAAGTTGTAATAATGTGATACATGGAAGGTTTATTCCGGGGAAAGGGTTTCTTTTGGGGATAAATACGGTACTAAGAAAATGTGGCTTGGATTCTTTTGGGGGGTAAAATATCAAGTTTTTGGAAATGTGGACACAGATCGTATCTTGGATTACTTTTGGGGGGTAAATAATATGTTTTATTGAAATGTGGACACAGATCATGTTGGTCAGATAAGGCATTTTTATCTGTTTTCTAAATTAGGAGACACCATCAACCCTGTCAATGCTGCAAGTTCGGAAGGGAATGTATTCGGAAGGAAATAAAATTATAAGGAAATGAATAAGACTTTTTTTTTGCACGAGGCAGTATCAGGAAGAGGTTCATGTGAAATTGCTACTTGTGAGTACAGGTTTCTGCAAGTTCAATCAAGTATTGGCAAGAAACATGTTATTCTCTATTTGGACAACTGTGGTGGACAAACGAAGATTAAAACAATACCGGCATCAGATGATGATTGTAGTAGTGTAAACATACAGTACAGTGATTTGTCATCTGCAACATTAAATCTCGATGATCGCCACAGAAATAGAAAGGCTTTGAGATCACAAAACATCAATGCCTTCACAATACCATCAGTCCAACACTGTATTGTGCTAACGTGAGCCCCAAACAGTGTCAGCTGCCAAATACAAGGCATTTGACTAAGTACATGCATGTAGAAGGAATGTAATCCCACAGGTTCATCATCCATTTTATTGTTCATTAAGACACAAATCAGAGTTAGAATCGGCTGATGAATCACAGTAAGAATGTACATGTATTTAACAACATCATGAAACAGCAATTTATAAATTTCACATTCATAAGAGGAAGATAGTAAGAAATTTCACCCTGATGGAATGATTAATGACTGAGGCAGAGTCAAAGTTGATAATCATTTGTGAAAATGAATTCTTTCTATCCCATTCTCATGAATGTGAAATCTATGTTATCATACCAGTATGTGTACTTCTAGCACACTCTACTAACCCTATGTGCACTGAAGCTGACGATGACACTATTTACAATATGTATGCCTACCAAAGAAATAGTTACTATCACTGATAGTATGTTTGATATATCACCAGATAGTTTGATCCACCTTATAAAGTCTATGTCTATGGGGATTATAGTACATAGGTATAATAATATATAAGTATCACAATGGTGAGAGATGGGTAGTAAGAATATTCACTCTGAGAGAATGATTATCAACCGAGGAATAGTCGAAGTGGTAATCATTTCATTAATGTGCACTCGTTTCTATATCGCAAGAATCTTTCTCACTAGGGAATTATTTCCCGTAGCATGACAATGTTAATTAAACTCTATATATTATTTCTTTCAGTCTTTTTCAATCCATTGATGGTAAACCATTACCACAGAGGGTCAACTTTAATGTTGGAAGTAAATGTTTAAATGTTGAAACTCTATTGTTAATATTAAATTAACTTATAATGCTTCCATAAAGTTTTAAAACTGCATTATTGTTTATTATGTTGAATAGCTTTCCTTTTATGATTACATATTCCTAGCACTTGAGGATGAAACTAAGTTAAAAAATACAAACAACTGATTAAGGTAGTAACATGTATGGCAAGCCAATTGTCCAATAATTAAGTGAACCCAGGTTCACGGTCGAAAAACTAGGATTAACGATCGAACGTAAAACCAGGTTTATCGAATACTAACTTATATTTTCGAGCGAAAACATAGGATAACCCAGTTTTACATTCGATAAACTAGGTTTCTCAATTGAACTAAGGATTTCGGTCGTTATCCTAAGTTCACGAGCGTGAACCTATGCTTAAGGGCGTGAACCTGGGTTCACGGGCGTGACCCATAGTTTACGAACGTGAACCTATGTTTACGACCGTGAACTTGGGTTTACGACCGTGAACATGGGTTTACGACCGTGAACATAGGATAACGACCAAAAATCATAGATTTGTTTGAGAAACCTAGTTTATCGAACGTAAACCTAGGTTCACGTTGGTAAACTATGGTTCACACTCGTAAACCCAAGTTCACGCTTGTAAACATAGGTTCACGTCCGTAAACTATGGTTCACGCTCATAAAGATTTACGTCCGTAAACTATGGTTCACGGTCGTAAACCTAGGTTCACGCTCGTAAACTATAGTTCCCGTTCGTAAACTATGGTTCACGGTCGTGATTGTCTATGCTCGTAAATCACAGATACCGGTCCGAAAGCATAGTTACAAGTCGATAAACCCGGTTTTACGAACGTGAACCTACGTTTACGAGCATGAACCTATGTTTACGAGCGTAAACTATAGTTCATGGTTGTAAACATAGGTTTACGTCCATAAACTATGGTTCACGCTCATAAACATAGGTTCACGTTCGTAAACTATGGTTCAAGTTCACGGTCATAAACATAGGTTCACGTTCATGACCATGAACTTGGGTTTACGAGCATGAACCAGAGTTTACGAACGTGAACCTAGGTTTACGTTCGATAAACTAGGTTTCTCGAACAAATCTATGATTTTCGGTCGTTATCCTATGTTCACGCTTGTAAACATAGGTTCACGTCCGTAAACCTAGGTTCACGCTCGTAAACTATAGTTCACGTTCGTAAACTATGGTTCACGGTCGTGATTGTCTATGCTCGTAAATCACAGATACCGGCCCGAAAGCATAGTTACAAGTCGATAAACCCGGTTTTACGAACGTGAACCTATGTTTACGAGCGTAAACTATAGTTCACGGTTGTAAACATAGGTTTACGTCCGTAAACTATGGTTCACACTCGTAAACTATGGTTCACAGTCGTAAACATAGGTTCACGGTCGTAAACATAGGTTCACGCCCGAAATTCATAGTTGTTTTGATAATCCTAGTATATCGACCGTAAACCATGGTTTACGTTCGATAAACTAGGTTTCTCGATTGAACTATGAATTTCGGTCTTATCCTGTTTACGAGCGTGAACTATAGTTTACGGACGTTATCCTATGTTTTCGCTCGAAAGTATAGGTTAACATGCTTTTACGTTCGAAAAACCTAGTTTATCGATCGTTAATCCTAGTTTTTCGACCATGAAGCCAGGCACGTAATTATTGGACAATTGGCTTGCCATAAACATGCCTCCTAATGCATGTATATGGTATAACTTCTGCAATAATGCATAAAACATAACACCATAAGATTTGTACTCATGGGTGGGTTACTAACAGAAAAGAATGCTAGAATTTATAGTTATGTAGTTGAATTGAATTGGGTTTCAAGGCACACCAACACATGAAAGGTTATATGGCGCCTAACAGGCATGAGCATACCACGCTCATCCTCCATGTACATCGAAATAAAATATGGAAAATGGGCATGGAACCTTCTCACCCTGAACTGCAGAGTTTCTGCAAATTCTATCGTAGAAACTCCATTTACGCTTGAGCCACGTTTATTGTTTTTCTGCCACTGCTCTTTTGATGTGAGCGAGAGGATCACATACGGCAAACTTAATGGTCCCACTATCACCAGTAATCCAGTAAATGTAGTGAGGGGAGATGACGTCAGTATAGGCTGTACATCAAGTGGTGACCCAGAACCAACCTACACATGGAGTGGTCAGACTGGGACCAGTCAGATACTGACCGTCAACAATATCCAGACTGACACTTCACGGACATGTACTGCCACCAATACAATGGTGCCCACATTTGGGAGTGGTGATGGCGCCAAGTTTGCTACTGGCACTGTGTCATTCAATGTTATGTGTGAGTTATACGGTCGGAACTTTTCTTATTCAACTATATATACATATATATAGTAGCTCACTTGTACATACAGTTTTTGAACTGATTTAGTAAACCTTACTTACCTTTGTTTGTTGCTTATAAACAAATAAGAAATATAACATGTAAATATATTGCAGCAGGCACGTGCTTTGTAGTGTAGAAGTTGATATGTCTTTCCATTGAACTTCTCACTGCTACATGTAACACGACATAAGAAAACATGTTTAAAACTGACACAATAGTAATCGCGTATTGCACGCAAGTGTAATGATGTTACGTCCTTATCATTTTTTCCAATTAATAATGGCATATTTATGATAATATAAAAAATTAAAAGGTCATTTCTTATCACATATATTGCATGCTTGCATCTATTTTATTTCATTTAAAAAAATAATTTTACAATAATACTTGATCAAATAGTTTACAAAATGAAATATTTGTTAAACACTACTTATTTTAACAGATAACAAAGTAAACAATTACATTACAATAAACAACACAGCTGTGAGTTGTATAGTTTGTCCTTGTAATGCCACTTATTGTCATAACCTATTTCCTGAGATTTATTATGGACATGTTATGCTAAAATATAATACAATAGTAGTGTGTGGAAACAGTTTTCCAGGTTAGAAGTAATTTAAATATAAATCTTGTAAATCATATACTGAATCTCCAGCAAACTTCGTTAATGCATCAATTTAATATTCACAATTAACAAACCATACACTAATTTATGCAGATGGTCCCTCAGTACCGAGTATGGTTTACAGTGGTTTTATCAGTGTGCCATCAACCGTCAACGTTATATCAGGAAGGACATTCCCAACTATTACATGTAGTGGATCTGTCAGCAACCCATCACCATCGTTATACAGTTGGACCGGAAGTGTCACTTCTTCCAGTGACACACTGAGCTTAGTCAGTGTCAGTAAACAACATGCGGGAGTATACACGTGTAATGTACACAACACAATGGTCAGATCGTACGGCAATACAACACCAGTGACTGGGAGAAATAGCAACTCATTTACTTTAGATGTGTTATGTATGTATGTTATATATATATGATACGTGCATGTATATGCTAAATGTATTTTAAAATACCCGAATAGCTGATATAATCCTACAGTCATGTCACACTAGCAATTATAGTTAATTTTATATAGATATCCTTCAAGGTTGAACTATGTTGATACACAAGTAGATACACAAGTAGATACAAGGTACACAAGTAGATACAAAAGTAGAAACAAATGCAGAAACAAAAGCAGAAACAAAATTAGATACAAAAGCAAAAGTACAAAAGTAGATACACAAGTATATAGAAAAGTAGATACACAAGTAGATACAAACGTAGATACACACGTATATACACAAGTAGATACACAAGTAAATACACAAGTAGATACAAAAATAGATACAAAAGCATATGTACATATAAAAGTAGATACACACAAAGATACAAAGTAGATACAAAAGTAGATACACAAGTATATACAAAAGAAGATACAAAAGTAGATACACAAGTATATACAACAGTCGATATAAAAGTAGATGCAAAAATAGATACACAAGTAGATACGAAACAAGTTACAAAAGTAGATACACAAGTAGATACACAAGTAGATACAAAGACACATGTGGATACAAAAGAAACTACAAAGGTAGATACACAAGCAGAAACAAAAGTAGATACACAAGTAGATACAAAAGAAGATACAAAAGTCGATAAAAAGATTGATACACAAGTAGATACACAAGTAGATACACAAGTAGATACACAAGTAGACACAACGGTAGATACAAAAAGCAGAAACAAAAGTAGATCAACAAGTAGATATATAAGTAGATACAAAGTAGATACACAAGTTGATACGCAAGTAGATATTCAAGTAGATAAAATAGATAATAAAGTAGATGAACAAGTAGATAAAAAGTAGATACGCAAGTAGATGAACAAGTAGATACAAAAGTAGTTACCAAGGTAAATACAAAAGTAGATAAAAAAGTAAATACAAAAGTAGATACACAAGTAGATACACAAGTAGATTCAAAAGTAGATATACAAGTAGATACACAAGTAGATACACAAGTAGATACACAAGTAGATACACAAGTAGACACAACGGTAGATACAAAAGCAGAAACAAAAGTAGATCAACAAGTAGATATATAAGTAGATAAAAAGTAGATACACAAGTTGATACGCAAGTAGATATTCAAGTAGATAAAATAGATAATAAAGTAGATGAACAAGTAGATAAAAAGTAGATACGCAAGTAGATGAACAAGTAGATACAAAAGTAGTTACCAAGGTAAATACAAAAGTAGATAAAAAAGTAAATACAAAAGTAGATACACAAGTAGATACACAAGTAGATAAGCAAGTATATACAGAAGTAGATACACAAGTATATAGACACGTAGATACACAAGTAGATATACAAGTAGATACACAAGAAGATATACAAGTAGATACACAAGTAGATTCAAAAGTAGATACAAAACTAGATACAGAAGTATATACACACATAGATACACAAGTAGATACACAATTAGATACACAAGTAAATACACACGTAGATACATAAGTAGATACAAACATATATACACAGGTAGATACACAAGTAGATACACAAGTAAATACACAAGTAGATACACAAGTGAATACGGAAGTAAATACACAAATAGATCCAAATTAGATACACAATTATATACAAAAGTATATACAAAAGTAGATACACAAGTAGATACACAAGTGGATACGCAAGTAGATATAAAAATATATGCACAAGTAGATACACAAGTACATACGCAAGTAGATACAACAGTAGATACAGACGTAGATACACAAGTAGATACACTAGTAGATATACAAGTATATACAAAAGTAGATACAAAAGTAGATACAAAAATAGATACAAAAGTAGATACACAAGAAGGTACAAACATTAGATACGCAAGTAGATAAACAAGTAGATACACGAGTATATACACAAATAGATACAAAAGTAGATACACAAGTAGGTGCAAAGGTAAATACAAAAATAGATACAAAAGTAGATACACAAGTTGATACAATGATAGATGCAAAAGTAGATACACAAGTAGGTACAACAGTACATTCAAAAGTAGATACACAAGTGGATACGCAAATAGATACACAAGTAGATACAAAAGTAGATACACAAGTAGATACACACGTAGATACAACAGTATATACAACAGTAGCTACACAAATAGATATACAAGTATATTCAAAAGTAGATACAAACGTAGATTCAAAAGTAGATACAAAATAGATACACAAGTAGCTTCACAAGTAGCTACACAAGTAGCTATACAAGTAGAAACACAAGTAGATACACAAGTAGATACTCAGGTAGATACAAAAGCAGATACAAAAGTAGATACAAAAGTAGATGCAAAAATAGATACACAAGTAGCTACATAAGTAGCCACACAAGTAGATACACAAGTAGCTACACAAGTAGATACCAAAGTAGATACAAAATTAGATACAAAAGTAGATGCAAAAATAGATACACAAGTAGCTACATAAGTAGCTACACAAGTAGATACACACGTAGATACACACGTAGATACAAAAGTAGATACACAAGTAGGTGCAAAGGTAGATACAAAAATAGATACAAAAGCAGATACACAAGTAGATAGACAAGTAGATACAACAGTAGATGCAAAAGTAGATACACAAGTAGGTTCAAAGGTAGATACAAAAATAGATACAAAAGCAGATACACAAGTAGATAGACAAGTAGATACAACAGTAGATGCAAAAGTAGAAAAACAATAAACGTGGCTCCAGCGTAAATGGAGTGTCTACAATAGAATTTGCACCAACTCTGCAGTTCTGCAGGTGAGAAGGTTCTAGGCCCATTCTCCATATTTTATCTCGATGTACATGGAGTATGAGCCTGGCATGTTCATTCCTGTTAGGCGCCATATAACCTTTCATGTGTTGGTGCTCCTTAAATTAAACCCCAATCAATTCAGTTCCTTTCCGTTCAATTCGGAGGGCAGGCAGAATTACCTAATGGATTTACGGAATCGTTTAAATTACCGGATTATGGGGAAATAGGTGGTTCCGACTGCTGGTTGTGGTACGGAGAAGACCTTAAAAGCAACAGACGACGTCATATTACGGCAATAACATATAATAACATATACCTATATGCAGCTACATTTAAAACCGACGTTGTGTGCCACATTTGGAGTTATTTGAAAACAGAATATCATTTGTCTGAAAACAGAATATCATTTGTGCCTTTTTAAAATCGATTTTATTAAACTCGCTGGATAAAATGATATCATTTTGTATCTAACTCAATAAATGCAGTATTACACAGGCACACTCAAGTAGAATCCTCTGTATGTGCCTCGGTACATCTTATTTGTAGTTGCTGTTTCTCCTAGAACTTGTGATTGGATCTTTGTTAGGTAACGTGTGTCGACGTGCCGTAAATCACCATTCATTCACTCATTTTTTCATTCGTTCGTTCGTTTTTGTTTTTTTTCGTTCGTACGTTCGTTCCTTCCTTCCTTCCTTCCTTCCTTCCTTCCTTCCTTCCTTCCTTCCGTCCTTCCTTCCTTCCTTCCTTCCTTCCTTCCTTCCTTCCTTCCTTCCTTCCTTCCTTCCTTCCTTCCTTCCTTCCTTCCTTCCTTCCTTCCTTCCTTCCTTCCTTCCTTCCTTCCTTCCTTCCTTCCTTCCTTCCTTCCTTCCTTCCTTCCTTCCTTCCTTCCTTCGGTTGGTGGGTGGGTGGGTGGGTGGGTGGGTGGTTGGTTGGTTGGCTGGCTGGCTGGCTGGCTGGCTGGCTGGCTGGCTGGCTGGCTGGCTGGCTGGCTTGTTGGTTGGTTTGTTGGTTGGTTGGTTGGTTGGTTGGTTGGTTGGTTGGTTGGTTGGTTGGTTGGTTCGGTCGGTCGGTCGGTCGGTCGGTCGGTCGGTTGGTTGGTCGTTAATTTATTCATTTCATTTGTTAGGTTACTTTTATAGACAAATTGTTGACGACCGAATAGGAATGAACTTGTCGCAGGTTGTTTTTGTATTCAATTTGGTATAAAACATATTTCTTGTGAGATTTTCACCAGATACTCAGGCACATTTCGAATGCTACAGTGCGTTGCCATAAGGTGTTATTCCGCTCAATAATCTGCAAAAAATAGTCCCAGTACAACACCATGTCAAACTAATTAAAACGGACTATATTTGTACATTACCTAATCTGTAAAACTGATTTTAAGTTATATTAGTTTCACTCCAAAATACCCTAATTTTGCACAAAACGCTTAACAACGAGACAAATAGTATATATTATACGTTAATCATCCGAAATCCTCATTTGATTATGGCAGATATTCAGTTTAAATTTGAATGACGTCAATTTAGCAGGAGTAATTATGTGGCAAAATCGGTAATGAAGCGTTAAATGTAACACGGGTAACATTGAGAATAGCAGTAAAATACACTTTTTTCCTGAAGTATATTAAAGTATATTAAAGCAGCTATTTTGTTTCCATGTTCAACAGCGTTTTCCTTTAATTATTTGTCCTTCCAAAAAAAAAATTCACACACGTTGTATGCAACGTTTTCAAGAATAAGAAACATAACATATTTTTTATTTAAGCTTTAATTTAATGAAAGATAAACATATGTTGTTTTTTCCGTGTTTTTCAAAATTGTTTCGTTTACAGAATAAGTGAATTATTACACATTGACAAATGATCACCAACAACCTTTGTGAAATGTTAATGTCATAAAACGCGTTTTTTTACGTCTAATGTTATTAGAAGTTGGACCTTCTGCTTTGAAGTTACGCAAAAGTGAACATCTGCTTTCGCGTCCTCTCTACTGACAACATTCAAAGCAGACAGCCAAAACCACGTTAAGTAACGCATTTAATAACTGTCTCTCTTTTAAAGATACTGTGCCCTTGTTACAGATGCCCCTGTAGTACAACAGATTTCATCCCTACATATTATGGAGTTCTCAAGACTGTCCAAGCTGTGCCAGGTCACATCCGGAAATCCTACACTGACAGCATACAGATGGATACGCAGCAAGGGCGGACTGACACAAACAACTGCCACACTAACAATGAATAATGTAACTAGAAACGATGCTGATACATATACTTGTAGAGCACAGAACACTATGTCGCCCACAGTCGGTGTATCGGTGAAAGGAACGGATGAACAACCATTTACTCTAGATGTACAGTGTAAGTATTGGATGATACAATAAAAACACATGATGTGTTTTCCTAGACTGTACGTTTCTATCTGTGAGACGTACGTCATGTAATCACGTCTTGTCTGTTGTAGAACATGTAAGCTACATCACGTCTTGTCTGTTGTAGTAAATGTAAGTTACATCACGTCCTGTCTGTTGTAGTACATGTAAGCTACATCACGTCTTGGCTGTTGTAGTACATGTAAGCTATATCACGTCTTGGCTGTTGTAGTACATGTAAGCTACATCACGTCTTGTCTGTTGTAGTACATGCAAGCTACATCACGTATTGTCTGTTGTAGTACATGTAAGCTACATCACGTCTTGTCTGTTGTAGTACATGTAAGCTACATCACTTCTTGTCTGGTGTAGTACATGTAAGCTACATCACGTCTTGGCTGTTGTAGTACTTGTAAGCTAAGTCACGTTTTGTCTGTTGTAGTAGATGTAAGCTACATCACGTCTTGTCTGTTGTAGTAGATGTAAGCTACATTACACTTGTATGTACTTCTAGAATGTCAGATTTTACACCACGCACGTTAACTAATAGCAGCTAGACTAACGTTTATGTTCTATGAGTTTTTGATATTTTCACTCGATATATATCATTAATAAGTGGTACCTTAAATCATTAACATATTTTAATATACATATTGTGTTTATGAAAGAACTGCACTTTCATTTAGTTTTTACAATATATTAAGTGGTATTTCATAACTGGTTCATAGCACATTATAACACACAACCAAAGGTGCATTACATGTTTGTCTTTTTTTTGTTATTCTAATCCTTACGCAGTATTGTCAACAGAATTTGTTTTTATGCAAAATGAGAAGAAATCATTTAACTTACGCGGAAGACTTTGAACATTTAAAGGTTTTTAACTTTGCATGAATCAATTCAATCTAATGTTTCTTTGAAATATTTAACATTCATAGTATAACACGTTCACAATAGTCTCATTTGTCTAAGTGAATATCAATTAAACCAAAACCTGGTTGTGTTTTGAGTGGCCTGTACTGCCCTTGCGTCATCTGATTTCATAACGCAAATGTTGATTACAAATGCATATAATAATAATAATACTAATACTAATAATAATATCTTTATTTCAAGCGGATTACATATTTGGCTACTAGCCAGTCTAACATATGGTCCTCAAACAAAACAGATTATATTTACAGTATATACAAACGTGGTTAAAACAATGGTACACACAAGAATAAAATATGTATAGAAACTTCATGATTTTTCTAAAATTGTAGTATCTGAGATAAATTGACTTAAGTTTATGTAATCGATTAATATGAATAATGTGATTAATACCGTTTGATAAAAGCATTAAAACAAACAACTGCTTTAAAAATGATGGGTACATGTTAAAGTTAATCAGTATATTGAGTTTAAGACTATACAGATTCAGAAGAATGTTAATGATTTTAAGATAATGATGGCATAAGATACAAATTTAAATTACTGCACATATATACTTCAGATATTACACTATAAATGATAATTGTCGACACAAAAAAACTCACCAAAACTTGATCGTTTTGGAAGTGTATTCAGTGTTATTGGCCGAGTTTATCACTCTCAAGATTTTACTTGGTAAACCACACCCCCGGGCAGCATGATGTGAGAGCTAGTGAAATACTGCTACTATTGTTGTGGCAATCACACTCTGTGAGTATATATCACATCACACACTCCCGCGGAACGTGATAGATGGTGGAATGCTACTACTTCTGTTGTGGAATTCGCATTCTATATCAATGGGTGTATCTCACATCACACACTCATGCAGAATGTGAACGATAGTCATGATAGTGGAATACTACTACTAATGTTGTGGCAATCACACTCTATAGTATTGAGTACATCTCACATCACACACTCATGCAGAATGTGAACGATACATGATAGTGGAATACTACTACTAATGTTGTGGCAATCACACTCTATAGTAGTGAGTACATCTCACATCACACACTCATGCAGAATGTGAACGATACATGATAGTGGAATACTACTACTAATGTTGTGGCAATCACACTCTATAGTATTGAGTACATCTCACATCACACACTCATGCAGAATGTGAACGATACATGATAGTGGAATACTACTACTAATGTTGTGGCAATCACACTCTATAGTATTGAGTACATCTCACATCACACACTCATGCAGAATGTGAACGATACATGATAGTGGAATACTACTACTAATGTTGTGGCAATCACACTCTATAGTATTGAGTACATCTCACATCACACACTCTTGCAGGATGTGAAAATTGGGCTTCCGTGAGACAATATGAGTTTCAAGAATAAAGTTATATGTTACAATTTCATGAGGTGATATTTTAGCAAGCGCTTGAATTCTAATTTCGACGGGAGAGAGTTTCATTCTTTAGGACCACATACAAAAAATAATTATCATCGTAAGATGTACATTAAAGTATCAGACTTGGTTTGAAAGCGTATTTCATTAGAGTTAATATAATGTGCTAGCATCGGCTTAAGCGGTATTCTACTTTGAAGCTACGAACATTGGGCTTGATGATCCCAACGCACCAGTAAGTAATTACACCACTGATTAAGTTCATTAGTACTATTTGCAATTAATAATTGTCCAAATAAATACGTTATTTTAATTAATATGTAAAAGGAAATTTGATAGATAAACAACTAATCGTATAACACTTGTACTTTTGTCTTTAACTTTAAAATAGTTGTATTACATTTATTAATATGACACAATCTATTGCTGGAATATGTTAATTATATAATTATTTATATCTTTGTCTGATAACACATGCAATATTAATATTTCAAATGTGTTACAATAGATCCAGCGACCATCACACGTTTTAGAGAGATACATCACCCAGAAACTATTGTGACAGTTAGCGAGAATACCTCGGTCAGTTTTCAGTGTTTGGTGGAAAGTAGTCCCGGATCCACCATCAACATCAATAAAGGTGTAGCCGTGAAGACAACCAAACTAAATACCAACCAAGCCGAGTATTCTGTAGCACAGGTCAGCTGCTCAGATGCGGGGTTATATACATGCATAGGATTCAATGATCACAATGGAAATGAACGTCCATCACAACATGTGCAGCTGTATGTCTTATGTAAGTTTGTTATGAAATAAATGAAAGCTCCATTAAACGCATTAATTGCTTGAAGATTTAATATAGTATTAAGTTTGTTGATTTCAACATGTCATATGGTCTGTATATACAGAGCAAAATAAATTTAGCACATTAAATTCCTCTAATTTCCATAGACGAGATACAAAGCCATGTATGTTCGGGGACAGTGAAATTGATATGACCAATAATAGTGTTGCAATTCATTTGTAACAACAATATGGTGATAACAATACAGCAAATATCATGGGAACATACCTGTATAGGTTAATCGAGAATCTTTCTCATTTCAATGAAAATAGAGGTAATTTTAAAATTACGAAATTTGGAATAATTATGAGTGTGTCTAAGCATAACAATCGTTTGTGGGATTTTTAAACACTGACAGAATGTACAATTCTTGATAATGCCAAACATTAAATTTGTTCTAAGCAATACGTTTGTATAATAAAATAAGTTGTTTTTAATAGAGATAATTCTGATACTTTGCTTAGAAAATACAAAATTGCATACTGTTTTAAAAATAACATCTTTACATAGCATTTCTAATATTTGTATAACAAGAGGCCCAAGAGGGCCTGTATCGCTCTACTTGCTACCACCGGGTCAGTGACTTGGTAGAGGATCCAAAAGCTGATAATAAATAAAACACATTAAACCTTTATGTCTGATAGTTTCAGAGAGGAAGATTTTTGAAGTTCTTCTCTATAACTATGATAACTCTAGGTAAAACTGAAGATTTTTTTTTTATTTTTTATTTTTTATTTTTTTTGAACAATTAAAAAAAATAATTAAAATATTGAACCAATAAACCAAGGTTTCCTATAAAAAAAAAATGCCTCCAGTCAGATATGAACCCACGACCCTTTGAGTTTGGAGTGTGCATTACCAAATCTTGAAAAAGCCGGGAGTTACTTGTTCGATCTGCCTGGTTCTCAAACTCGTTAGAGCTTTCATTGATATCAACAATCTGGCAAAGTTTGGGAAAGACAGAATACAAAATAAAGCTGCTAGAGTGTTCACAAGGCGGAAAATGGCATATTTCAATAACTCAAGGGCACATAACTCTGGTGTTCTTGGTCCGATATAGCTGGTTTTCAAACTTGTCCGAGCTTTCATTGATATTAATAATCTCTTAACGATTGGTAAAGAATAGATTGAAAATGAAAGGAAGGTGCTAGAGCGTTCACAAGTCAGAATATGGCATTCTTCAGCAAATCAAGTGCCATAACTCTGGTGTTACTGATACGATTTGGCTGGTTTTCAAACATGTTTGAGATTTCATTGATATTAACAATTTTTGCAGGTTTGATAAAGATCAAATAATAAATGAAGGTGCAAGAGTGTTCACAATGCAGAAAATGGCATTTTTCAGAAAAAACAAGGGCCATAACTCTGGTGATACTGACCCAACTTAGCTGGTTTTGGAAATTGTCCAAGCTTTCATTGATATTAGCAATTTTTGCAAGTTTGGTAAAGATCAAATAATAAATGAAGGTACTAGAGCGTTCACAAGGAAGAAAATGGCATTTTTCTGGAGAAAAAAACAAGGGCCATAACTCCGGTATTACTGATCCGATTTGGCAGGTATTCGAACTTGTCTGAGCTTTTATTGATATTAACAATCTTTGCAAGTTTAGTAAAAATCAAATTATAAATGAAGGTGCTAGAGTGTTCACATGACAGAAAATCGCATTTTTCAGAAAAAACAAGGGCCATAACGCTGGTGTTACAGACCCAATTCAGCTGGTTTCAAACTTGTTCAAGCTTTTATTAGTATTAACAATCTGTGCAAGTTTGGTGAAGATCAAATAATAAATGAAGCTGCTAAAGTGTTCACAAGGCAGACAGTTAGCATTTTTCAGAACAAACAAGGGCCATAACTCCGGTGTTACCTATCCGATTTGGCTGGTTTTCGAACTTGTGCGATCTTTTATTAATGTTAACAATCTATACAAGTTTGGTAAAGATCAAATGATAAATGAAGGTGGTAAAGTGTTCAAAAGGCTTAATATGACATTTTTCAGCAAAACAAGGGCCATAACTCCGGTGAAATTAATTCGATCTGGCTAGTTTACGAACTTGTCTGAGATTTGATTGATATAAAGACACTGGCAAAGTTACGTAAATATCCGATAAATAATGAAGGCCCTAGAGTGTTCACAAGGCAAACGTTAACGAACGGACGGACGACGGACATCTCGTCATCCCATAAGCTCTGATGACCTTCGCCAGTAGAGCTAATAATATCTGTAATTATATGTCAATGCTCATATGTTTAACCTATGTCCCTAAGAAGTCGTGCTACACATATTTTGTTCAGTTTATATTAAAAGTTTGTTTTCGCCAAAAATGAGGTGAAATTTGGGTCAGTCTAACCAATGCATTAAGTAAGAATACCACCTAGAACGAGTTGTCCGTCGGCCGTCGTTAACGTTTCCTGCAAACATCTCATCTCAAACTGCTGGGTAGCATTTGACGAAACTTCACAGGAAGCATCTTTGCATGATCCTCTCTCAGATTTATGCAAATCGTCCCGATTCGTCAACAAATATTGCCCTCTTATTTACTAACAATTTAAATATCTTTAAACGACTTCTTTTCAAGCACAGCTGAGTAGAATTTCGTCCCGATCCGTCAATAAATACATGTGTATAGCGCCGTTACTAAAAAATGAAAATCTTTAAACAAATTATTCTCAAGAACTGCTGAGTAGAATTTGACGAAATTTCAAAGGAAGCATCCGTGCCTGGGTGGTCCTCTCATAGATGTGTACAAATCATCCCAATCCGTTACTGAACATATTAAAATCGACTTCTTCAAGTGATAGGTAGGTTGAATATAATGAAACGTCACAGGAAGCATCCTTTCATGGTCCTCTCTCAGATGTATGCAAAACATTGCGATCCGTCAACAAGTACGGCCACCGTTACTAAAAATACAAACATCTTTAAACGACCTCTTCTGATGAACTGCTAGGTATAACTTGACGACACTTCACAGGAAGATCATTGTTTGATCCTCTCTCGGATTTATACAAATCGGCCCGATCCTTTAACCAATATGGCTACCGTTAGTAAAAACGGAACAATATGTTAACGACTTCTTCTCACGAACCAATGGCCTAGCTAATTTTAAACTTGATCAAAAGAATCGTCGCGTAAACATTTTTCAGATTTACGTACATTTTCCATATCCGTCAATAAATATGGCCGCCGTTACTAAAGTAGCAAAATCTATAAATGACTACTTCTCATTAACCACTGGCCTTCTGTTTGCTATGTATTCTCATAAAAAACGTCGATGCATGGGTTCAAATCGCAGTGGGCAGATTCTTTTTTTTTTATAACTTATTTAATTGGTTATGGTATTATTAGTTTTATTTCTTTTACTTTTTTGTTCAAAGTGTCATGACCTCTTTAGCCAGTAGCGCGATACGTTTTATAAATGTCATTTCGATATCCTAGCTAGTTCTTAGATAGTCAATGGGAATAACAATTCGGTAATGTTGACACAAGTATTAAGGTACATAGCTATACATTTAACAAATCCAGTAATTATTTGATCATATTCTTTATATGTTAGCTTTCTAAATTTCTGATTACTAGACATTCATTTTACACTGTTACAAAATATAGATTCTGGTTGGTTCCTGGCCTGATTTACATCGAGATAATGGTATGAGACACGGATTCAGAAACTTCAGAATGGTTTGAGAAACAAATTTGATGCAATTTCAACTGATAAACTGCTACTAATTGTCTCCTGCGAACATACATGGGTCAGACTGTGGTTCCAATTATCCGTCCTCTTAATAGCCCTGAAACCGAAGGGGTTTATTGAAAATAAGCTAGAAAACACTTAGTAAGAGTTCGAAGTTTGTTCAGGTGATAATGCCGTTTACTTGGTGTTTATACTTCGCTCCGAGTATTGTTAAATCACCTTTAGGATATGTTTTTTGCTTTTAGTTCAGAATTTTGACTGTTGTTTGTGATACGCAGACTTCTTAATCTCTGCTCCCAACAAAATTCCATTTTGTTTATTTGCTCCCTACAAAATTCCATTTTGTTTATTTCATCAATTGTTTTCTCGTTTAGGGTTTGTTAAAAACTGGAACCATACGCCGCTGGCCATGAAATCACAGATTGAAGCTTCTGTGTTCACATTCATATATGAAACTATCATCGGGATGGCTTGTGTTGTGTATTATCCGTTCACGGTGTATTTAATTTGCTCTTTGTTTGTGGTGCAGTGCGGACCTATGGTGCAACTGCGCTTGGGTACTGTGATTTCTATAGGATAATTTTTCTCATGTTCCAAATTGTCCTACGATTGACACTTTAAATAATGAGTTCTGTTCAACCCGGGCCTTGAACACGTGAATAGTAGCAAGCATATTGTTCATGAACAGTCTCAGTCAAAGATTTTATTTATCGTGCAATATGATTTATATTTATCGTGTTCGGCATTTGTTTTTGAATTTATCCTTCGATACTATTTTCAATGACTATTTGCTAGTACTGCGTAGTAATGTTGTTTAAACATATTTATTTTACATCGACTGGGAAACAAGTTATTGCAGCTTAGATTAATCACTCTCGATGGCTTCCTGGGTAGACCAAGTACTAAGCAATGTGGATTAATTATCTTGCTCAAGGATAAATAACGTGGTCGCGACGAAGGTTAAAGGTACTAACCCGCCAAATAACGGCAAGATTACATTACAAAACCGTTTATCCAACCCTGTCCAGTGTTTAGGTCATAACCTAATGTATATATGCCGATTAAAAGTATAGGTTTATTTATTATTTCTTAAAATACCCGCGATTGAATATGCGTAAAATGAATTATGAGTTGGTAATTTTTAATAATTCAACGCCCCGGTTTTGAGCTTTGGCCTGGCTGGTTAAAGCCATTTATATTGTATCTATAGAGTTTGGATTCTCAAAACAAGTAATTTATATATATGTTCTTTGTCGTCAGTTGGTTTAGAAACGATATACATATGTTGTAAAATGGGGCTGTTGTTGGCGGGATAACTACTTTAAATAGCAACTTGAGCGTGTGCACACAAACATGTAAGATCGCGTTTAGCTAACCAGTAGGCCATATTGTTGTGTAACCGCTATTCGTTTTGTGTAGTGTTCATTTCATTGTATATTTTTCTCTAAGTGTGTGGTACAGTGCGGACCTACAGAGTCTTTGCGATTGGATTCTACGGGTTCTATATGACATTGTTTGTCTCATTTACTCACCTAAATAAAACAAATGAGTGATGAGTACATGTATGTGTGGTTTTCAAAACAGGTTCTCCACGCCTGTCTGTAAATGTGGATGGCAACATCACAAAGGCCCAACACGAGGATGCAACACTGAGTGTAACCATTGAGGCATATCCTGAACCATCTAGCTATGTTTGGGCCAAGTTTAATGAATCCACGTGGTTTAATCTAACTTCCAGCAGTGTTATACAGATATCATCTAGAGGTATACAGTCCAGTCTAACTATACTGGATGTAAAACAGTCTGATTACGGCCAGTATAGAGTGTCAGTTACCAATACAGTTGGCGTGTTTCAGCAGCTGTTTAGCATTAAACCACAAGGTATGAAATTACTTTTACAGCGATGTAACTACGCCTGTGTTATATATTTTATTAGTATACCTCGCATAAAACGCCCATGCGAAATCCTCATAAACAACAATGTATAATTTCTTACTATTTGACGCGAGGGTGATATGCAGGGTGATAGCAAATCGCAGGGTTATAGTAAAACAATTATCGCATGCCCAGCTTTAGTGCTCACTGTTTCGGTGACGTAATCGGCTCAGTATGATGCTATTGCTATTTCAAACTCAAATTATCACATCCGAAATCATCCAGAGAATTCAGTATCAATACGGAGGTCCGCAGATGTGGAAAATGGAGAGTTGTAATTTATTTAACATTAAAATACACATAAAACACAACGACATTTGACATTTTTTAAAAATATGTATAGATCTATCAGGTGTGATCTGGAAAGTGAAGAGTTGTAATGTATTTATCAGTGACAACTGGGTACAAAACAAAGAAGCACTCTATTTTGTATATTTTAACAAAGCGCTCGATGCAGGTATGTTTTTGCTTCATTACTTTATGTTTAACTTTTTGTTTTAGTCCAACAAATTGGGCATTTTCCTTCGCAGCAAAGAGGTATTTAGATTCATGTATATATAGGTTTTCTTAAATTATCCCCACAAAGTACTGGAAATGAAATAAGGCGTACATGACCGTGAACATATGGAAGGGTTAATCTCAGAAAGTACTGGATAAAGCGAAATACCGTATGAGACAGAGGAAATAGATCATTCTGTAGCGGGATGTATAAGATACACTATACTAGAGAATTAAGTACTAGAGAATTAAGGATTGTTTGTGATTATTTTTATTTTATTTTAGAGCTGCTGATCGCACATTTCTAATTAAGTCCTCGTAATTCTATAATTTATTTGGGAACACAAACAACATGTTAAATATAAAACACAGATAATCGCCCTTTTCTGTTATACAGAAAAAGCCGACCCACCAACTGATCTTCGATACATTCCGGAATCCACCACGGAGACGTCAGCTACCATAGAATGGAATCCGGGGTTTGATGGCGGTCTACCCCAAACATTCTACATACAATACAGAGCAATGTCGGCAACAAGCTGGATCACTGAGACACGTTATCATCAATCAGAGTCAACATTGAACATTACCCTGAATGCCTTGATGGCAGGAACAACATATGAAGTACAACTGTATGCGGGAAATAAAATTGGAAATAGTTCTACAGCTCATATATCATTTATGACAAAAGGTGGGGTTCTATTTACATCATTTGTGATAAAGCTATTATAGACAAATAAGTACTTTATACTTGCATGACTGATTGGCTTACACTTGTTTGTTATAACTTGTAGACTAGTTTTTCATTAGCAATTTGGTTAACTAGTGTAGTATGTTGCATGAAAGACAGTCTGACGGATATATCCTTTATGTTCTGGCCGCTTCATTATCATTGATTGCTGCCAGCACTCAAAACAACACGAGTGTCTTAATGCAGATAGGTAATCAAGTGTAGAAAAGTGAATGCTTTAATAGATAAAATAATGCTTTGTGGATATTGCGATCCACACTATAAGTAGCTGATTTTAAAATCGGCAGTTATAGTTGTCCCAGAAGAGTTAGTATTACTTCAGCGACTTATTCGTATTGTATGGAATCTGATACAAAGGCACTTTAAACTGAAAAAAACACCTATAATAAACTGTTTAATGCTACAATATAACTTAAGAACTAAGGACAAAGTCAATTTGCAGTATTAATGCAGCTGGTACGTTTAAATGTTTTTTTGTTCAGAGGCTACAGAACGTAGAACAGAAATATATTTAAACATCAGCCTGTGCACTAAATATCTGTTGCAGTTGTCGTTCGTTTTCTAGTTGTACATTGCGTTTAATTGTTCGGTCTAACACTTTCATCAAAAATACTGCAATCCGATCTGTTGACGTATAAAATAGTATTTGTATAGTCTTTCAATACTGAATTTCATAAGTCTATGAATATTGTACAATGTTCATAAATTCGCTTTGTGACCATATAGAAGAAGTGTGGTGGGAAGCGTCATTTGCCGTAACGCCATACAGAAAGTGACGTGATGTCGTTATGGAATCTTTATCATAACGTCAGTCATTTCAAACTCAAGATGGTTTTTACTTAACAGCTGTAGTTCGAACATTTGAAGAAAATAATTGTTATTTATTTGATATTGACGTTTACAAGTTTGCGATTTATAAATAGTGCATTACCTGTCGAAGCGTTAAACGGTCAAAACGTTCACGTCCTTTAGTTTTATTCCAATATGATGTTTAATTATAGAACTCTAAATCAACGACATTTGTTATTAACGGGTTGGCTAGTATTTGTCTGAATCTGATTTGGTTCCATAGGCAAACATATTTAGTAGAGTGTTATCTCTGTGCCCAGTTTTGTGTTTTTGTCTTAAAATAAAAAATACTTACCAATATGTCCCCACTATATCGAACTTTTTAAAATAAAGCTCATATCAATTTAAAAAACAAGATCGACCATTAAGCGATTGAATGTCGAAACATTTAAAAATCTAGTATATATTAATAGAAAGCGTATGCAAGAGCAAAGCCATAGTAAGCTAATGACATCTATTTGTTTCCGCACTACATATACTTCTCCGTCCATTGATATTATATACATTGGCTTTACATTGGTTATCATATTGGCATTGTGCACTTCCACATTCGACACAATGTCTGACCGTTTAAAGAAAGGTACAGTAAAACAACAAAAAATAGTTAACCCTGTAATGATTGCTTTAATTGTCAGACTCAGCTGACCCTGCGCACCAAGAACCGGTATCAGGCGCGGTAATTGGCGGTGTTGTTGGAGGACTGGTAGTTACTGCAGTGATTGTCCTGGTTGTGATTCTGGCCAGGAAATACGAATTCAAGACTTTTTGCAAATTCAAGACGAAAGCTGGTGGGTTCAGATTTAATATATCCTTTTCATATGATATTTGATATTGAACTCTGTGTACAAGAGGTATTCAACTTATAACGTAACACTTTTGTTTAAGATGTGTTTCCTTCAGCCGAAGTAACTGTCATTACAAATACGTGATTTAATTATGTGAGACTATCATTTAGACCTGATTCATTCAAAAATAATTCCCGATTTCACGCGGTTCACTTTAAATAACATTTTAAGATTGTTGTATGCTATTTTCATTTTTTTAAACCTATATCTGTGTACTGCCGTACAGTTTTACATAAAACCAAAATAATTCCAGTGAATGCTTATAATGATTGTTAAAAACTGTCTTTGCATTTAAATAACGCAATATTATGAAATTGATAGATAATAAGTCGGTTTGCTCATATTTTCGCGACGACATTATAAATGACCTAAAAGAAGCATTTTATTTATATTGTGTGGCACAAAAAGATATTGTTACTGAATATCACATACCATATAAAGGTATCTTTGGTCAAAATGTGTGGGTTTTTTTTTGTCATTGTTTGCAAATGTGTATGTTTTGCCCCAAATATTAAATAATATATTTTTCAAATTTATCCTGATAATAAAGTATTAAAACTTATTTTTTGTAGAGGAGAAGATAATAACATTACCGGCAGCTGATTTTTCATAAATTTTATCACTTTCAGAGCACTGAATTGTCATGTTAAGCTCTCTAAAATCGAGAAAATCGAAACATAGACAAATAGATATTAAACATTTTTACGTTAACATATGGACATATCGGAATACTATAAATTTAAACGATAATTCACAAGCTCTTTTTCCTTCCTATATAAATATATTGCGGTTAATTTTATAATTGAAGATATTTGCTTCAAATCGAATTCTCTCGCATTTTTCGACAACATGGATGCAGCAAAATTATGAAGCACACTATTGTTCATGTCATATGTTTTTATATCGAAGGAATCATTAGACTTGCCATTTAAGTGAACATATTCGGGGTAAAGATACAAAATGAAAGCGTTACGTAATAAGTTGAACACCTCTTGTAGATATTAATCAAAATTATCCTCATGGGAACTTACTAAAAATGTAAAAGCCGTCTCAATCCATTAATACATTGAGTGTTTAAATATCGTTCAATAATATGTTTCGTTTTATCAATATAAGTTAGTATACACTAGGTAAATACGCCATCACTGATTGCCGTCATTATGAAACAGGATTAGTCTTAATCTGTTCATAAAGCCTCAAATGTATTGTTTCCAATCCGTTTTAATTGACATTTAGTCAAATGTATAATTCGCTAAACACAGATATAGTATTATAAACTGATGATACTATTTAGTACATTTTACGCACTATTTTGTAGATAATCCGGGCATCGCATCTTCCAGGTAGGGTATACCTTACCTAAAATATTCTTTGCAAAAAAAATACGATAATGTAAATTTTCTACGGTATTTTAAGACTAATAGACATTTCAAATCATGTGATACATAGTGTTGTCTCTGTTTGAGTGCAATCGTGTGTTTTATCTACGTGCGGACATGTTTAATCTATATATTTATTTTGACGGGAAAGCATATTGCATATACATATTTGTGTCCTTTGATGAAACACGATATCATAGACCTACAACTGCGAATACTAACTGAAAGAAATCTGAGTCGGACTGAAAATCTCAAAATATGTAAAAAGATGAAAAGAAAATTGATGTTTCATTAACTAACATTCTATAACCGTTACTTAATTTTATAGGGACGACAGAAACTACAGAGAAGCAAACACGAATATATCTGGTATGACAAAGCAATTTGTTTACAATCTTATTAGAGCTGTTTATTTCATTTTCTATATTATATAAATATAATCCTTTATTTGCATCTTTGGGGATGTGTTAAGTAACTGTAACCTGATAATATTTATACGCGCTTTCAAAAATGCAAGTCTTACATCGACTATAACGAACGGATCAGGAGGAAACCAATGTGGTATTCAAGAAGCTAAAACTTTATTAAGATTATCTATCTGTTGTTTTCAATTATAAGACATTCCTAAAACTATAATTGATCCCAGCAGTTAAATAATCTACGTATTACATTTTAAATCAGTTGTTTATGACTTTAATCGAAATACGGCAAATGACGTCAATGATATCAACCCTGCCATCATGATTCAACGTCATTGTCAGCTATTTGTGTTCAAAGTCAGAGTTAATAGTGAGTGATTATGGATTATCATTTTACGGAGAAATCTTGGATCTTTCACACATAGAAATGTGAAGAAATATCCTTCGAAAAGCTAAAATTAGTATTGATATATAGGAGATAACATTTACTATTATTAATGTATAACATATATCTAACTTTAAAGCTTACATAAACCTGAGCTTGATTAGATACGAAAATCATATTGGAAATTATATTTGTAACTGACATTATTGTTAATCAGATGCAGCTGTAAAAAAGATTGAAGGTCCAAGAAAGTGATACACAATTATTAAATCTATAAAGTCAAATGCAACACCACAAAAAAATAAAGGACGCAGTTATTATAAGAAATGATATAATATACATAAACTGTGCGATATACAATATATATCATCATCATGATTATTATTACTATTATAATTATGTTATTATTATTATTTTTGTCTGATTACATTGACCCAACTATGTAATTATCACAAGTATCAAACTGGTACATAATCACATAACACATTGTCTACGTCCCCGTGTAAATAGTAGCGACAAAACTGTTTTTTATTTTCATATAAACAGGATTTTTTCTTTCAGATCCTGCATCTGATTATAATACGATCAACTTAAGGTATGTTTATCTTAAAGCAACTGACTGAAATGTTGTTTTCTACTTCTTCACTAATACGTGTTTTGACATTTAAATGGCCATGCTATTTAGTTTAACGTGTAATGAATTATACATGAAACACGTTTAATGAAAACATATTCATCAAACATCCTGTGTTTGTTGTGTCGTTTACTTTGCATCTTTGTTTCCATGTAATTGCATTTTTGTTTTGGTCGAGGTAAGACAGGCGCGCGCTGTCGTCTTTGGCTGTGAACAGCTCTGTAAAATGCCGCGGAGTAGTATGTATATATAGTACTATACTTGGAGCCTATGGGAATTGCATTTGGTGTATCTTCTCTTCGTGCTGATACATATAATGCAATTGATAACTTACCAGAAATGTTTTTTGACAGGTTCAGTGCTGGCGAGGTTATAACACATGAACTCATAATTAATTCATTAATTCATTCGTTCGTGCGTTCGTTTGTTCGTTCGTTCTTTCGTTGGTTGGTTGGTTGGTTGGTTGGTTGATTGGTTGGTTCGTTTGTTCGTTCGTTTATTCATTCATTTTTCACCATTCATTCATTCATTCATTCATTCATTCATGCATTCATTCATTCATTCATTCATTCATTTATTCATTCATTCATTCATTCATTCATTCATTCATTCGTTTATGTATGTATACATTCATTTCTTCTTCCATTCGTACGTTCGTTCTTTCTTTCGTTCATTTGTTCGTTCATTTGTTCGTTCATTCGTTCGTTTATTTGTTTAATGGTGCAATCATTCGTAGGTTCGTTCTTCTGTTTCTGTCAAAGTGTTGACTATGCCTTAAATGAATACCCGTGATCAACACTATTTGAAATGTACGATTTTATTTTGTATTGTCCTTTAATTATTTATGCTTCAACTCACCGTTTATAATATTAATATATCATACATGAATATTAATATAAATGTTAGAGCTGTTAAAGTTAATATAACTGAGGTTAGCATCATAATTACCGTATGCAATTGTTTATTTCAAGTGATTCGTCCCACTACTGTTCACTAGCAGGCAGGGATTCGTCGATAGATGCGTATGATACAGTGCATAATATAGGTATGGTTTCGAATACAAACCTAAATAATACAGGATACCTGAATAGTAATCTGATACTTATTTAAACAAGTACTGTAGCTAAATACTCGAGGAAATACGATTCTTTAACGACTAAATAATCTACAGCCTAATCATCAACCTATGTACACATAGATATTCCATAGTCTTGTTGAGGGTATCAAATTTAAGACAAATACATCTGTATTTCTAACTTTAATAAATATGTTTTAATTTCATGAACGTGCATACGTATATAATTTACTTTCATATTATGTATTTATTTGTTACAGAACCGGAAGAGCTTCCACCTGCAAAGATTTATGAAAACTTGAAAATTTAGCGATTTGGTGTAATCTTATCCTGGAATAGTTGTTTGATAATATTAAAGGACATTATGTCAATTATGATTAATAGACAATTGACAGTTTTTGACATATCACTTGATTGGCTGTCATTAAGAAAATGACAAATCCGTTGGATGATTAAAATAAACATATATACAATTGTTTCAATTTATTGCATTAATATATCGTAGTGGTTTAACTGAATGCATTATTTGATAAATTATATGCTCTAGGGACTGTATAGTTGTATCATGGGTAGTGCAAATCTGCTTGACATTGAAATAGCGAATATGACCTTGATGCTCCATCTATGCACAGGACAGATAGCGTAGTGATTTGTACTTTCGTGATTTGCACTGAAGTCATATAACTTTGTTTCCCTCAAATAACGTGCAGAATATCTATCAAATGTTGATAAGGTTGCTCGGTATAACATGTATAAGTTGAACTATAAGTTGCACCCATTTAAATATTGTTCATGTATGTGTATGGAAAAGAGCGGAAGATGTACACTGTGTGCTCGACCGAGTTATTTAGAATGCGGAAAGTGTTTCTCTATTCTTAGTTACATAGGAGAAAAGCACAAATGTCCCGACAATGCGAAAATTCCCGCGACGTGGAAGAACAATCCGTTATTTTATGCAGTGCCTGCGAAATCTGGTAGGTATTTATGCGCATGGGCGAGGAAAAATGGCGACGTAAGAAACTGTTAGTATTTATGTATTGTATTAGCTATACTGGCATCCAACTATACAATTAATTTCGTGTCAGAGGTAGCCACAGCTTACGCAATCGCGGACTCTCGTTGGAAAAACGATGTAGACAAAGCTGTTAGAGAGTATAGCGTATGGAGGCTGACAAACCTAATAGATTGAGATCGGCGTGGATTATATACTGCGGAAAACTCGGAATCGACGCAATAGCCGCCGATCACGTCTGGAACAGTAATGTAAAACCCAATTACGACGTACCTACTATACAAAACAGAAGAAAAGTAAAACGCTACGACGAAAGCGGATATTACAGCATCTAGACTTTAAAAAAAGAGTATGGAAGTGACAAAGTACGAAAAAAGTAGTAGATTCCTATCAAGACGAATTCCTATTAAAAACAATACTACCGGCCTAACCTCAAGACCCATTATACAAGACGATCATAGTTTACGCGGGACACGCATGAAACCACCTGGACACATGGGGAACAAAACAAATCCCTAGCTGGAATAGAACGATTCAGAATATTCTATGCGCATTACCTATAATTAAGTAATATCGTGTATGTATACACTCGCTTGACAAATATTTGTCTATAAAAATATGTCGCTATACATTATACAATTGTATATTAAAAGTAGTTTTGAGCCTATGTCGTCGAAATCAACCTCCAAATTACAAAATATCGGAGACATTTCCGAAAAATAATCTTTCGGGGGGCGATGAAACTAGTACTGTTATGAAAATGACGACGAAATAAAAAAAAGTCCAAATTGAAGGACATTATTACGCCTGGCATGAAACTATAACTTCTACAAGGCCTACCTCTGTGTCTTGTAATTATATGTAAATGTCTATAAATATCTGTATGTTATGTTAATATGTGCAGTATTGGATTGTAGTAGATGTTTTACATTACATGTATAAAACGTGCGCTGTACAACGTGTACGCAAGGAGTATATTAAAATCTTGTCAGCTACAACTTTTACATGTGATGAATGACTGGTGTAATTTCATTGATGATGGAGATAGTTGGGATACTATATATTTAGATCTGGCTAAAGCTTTCGATAAGGTGGCACATTGCCGCCTTGTGAAAAAACTATGGTCGTACGGCATTGACGGAGCAGTATTAGCCTGGCTGAAGGACTTTTTAACTGACAGAAAACAATGTGTATCTGTAAATGGCAGTACTTCAACTATGAAACCAGTATCGAGCGGAGTGCCTCAGGGAAGTGTTCTTGGGCCGATCATGTTTCTTTTGTATGTGAATGATATACCAGAGATTGTCAACAGCGCCGTGAAGATTTTTGCAGACGACACTAAGTTATATGCCACAACGAATAATTCAGCTATACTGCAAGAAGATATCGATAATTTATCCCAGTGGGCGGAGGAATGGAACCTGTCCTTCAATATCGACAAGTGTAAGGTCATTCATTATGGAATTAATAACCCGGAGAATTCATACTCAATGCAAGGGAGGGAACTGTCTTGTGTTACTGAAGAATGTGACTTGGGAGTAGTGTTCGAGAGAGACCTTAAGTTCAGCAAGCATATATCAACAAAAATAAATAAAGCAAACAGCATTTTGTCACTTATTAAGAACTCCTTCAGTTTTGTGGACAAACATGTATTTGTGAAGTTATATACTGCACTTGTTAGGCCGCATTTTGAATTTGCAAATGTTGTTTGGCATCCATACTTGAAAAAGGATATTGATTCTATTGAAAGACTGCAGATGAGAGCAACCAAACTAGTGCCATGTCTGAAAGATCTTCCATACACTGAAAGTTTGGCAAATCTGAAATTACCCTCTCTTAGCTACAGAAGATTAAGAGCTGATGCATGCAATACAGACCTTTAAGATACTCCGAAATGTCGACAAGTGCAAACATGAACAGTTTTTCAAGTTGTCAGGTTCAGTGACCAGAGGCCATTCCCTCAGACTCGAGAAGCCAAGGTGCAGAACTACTTTCACACTACACCAGTTTTCCTCAAGAGTCGTCAGTATGTGGAACCAGTTGCCACAGGATGTTGTGCAGGCCAAAGATGTGGAAAAGTTTAAAATCATGTTTGATCGGCATTGGAAAAATGGACAATACCAGTTGTAACAAAATATAGACTGTTAAAGTGACAGTTACACACAGCCAAACTCTTAAAAAATTGCACCAGAATTCTAAACCTAATACAAATACGATAGTATGCTGTCTTGCTACATATCTGCTACATCAAGAGGGGTTTTAAAAGGACGTAGTCCTTACGACAGAGCCCTTGAAGATTCTACAGGTATTCTACAGGTATTAAAAACTAGAATAAAGGTTTAAAGTATAATGCAGTATTGTACTTATTTACTTCCGCAATAGAAGAGCAGTAAAATGTATCGAACTAGAAATGTTAAAATGTTAGTGAACTACATACAACAATCAACTTTTAAAAGCCCACCTATATGAATAACATAGAGTTTGTCTGCAATTCCGATCAACTAGGTTAAAAAATAAAATGACTAGTTCAAAAGTAAAACTTCTAGGTCCAAAATTGTAATACATTTTAATGATAATATCCAAATTTGGAATGACTAAGTCCGAATTTAAAACGAACCTTATGGAGAAATCCACGTAAAAGGCCCAAAACTGAAACGACTTGGTCCAAAAGTAAAACTTCTAGGTCCAACATTGTAACCGTGACTATTTCAAACGATATCGTGCGTAACCCAATTTTGATACCTTTGCGTACAAATCGAGTCATAATTGCTAAAGTTATAGGGAGATATACCGAAAAATCCGATGTTTGAAATATTAAAAGGAAATAACTCGAAAAGTGATGACATCACGGTCGTTAACCTTGATTATTTCAAACGTCATCGTTCGTAGCCTCTGTTGATAGCCTTTGCGTACAAATCGGGTCATAAGTGCTAAGGTTATAGCGGATAATACCAGTTTGGACTAGTTTTTTTTGTGTTTTTTTTCCTTTTAGCGCGATTGAACAGCTTTAACTAAACTTTATAGGTCAATAGCTCCGTAATCAAAACAGATATACGTATAAGAAATACATTTTTGGAATTCTCTCGGCGAGATCTGTACGTAATTTTGAGGTGCTGGAACGAAGATGAAAAAGTGATGACGTCACTTTTGGTCGCTATAGATGTTTTTTCGGAATGGGTTAAATCTTTTCCTAGAATATATACTTTGCCTAGATTTCTTTTTCGGTTCGAAAGTTGGTAGCCTACAGATATAAACGCCGTATCGACTCTTACTCGAACTTTCGGTACCTTACATAGCGGGCATATACCTCCAAAGTTTCATTACGATATATTAATGCCGAAAAAATGCCATTCCCTATTGCGTCCTTTTGAGAATAGTATATTTTGTAAATAATTGTACATGATTATTGAATATATATATATATATCATGTATATAAGGTAAGACTATCTACAATATTTTCTCACAAACTATTAAAATCAGCTAATTCTAACGAAGAAAATATTAACGCGCCCATGAATGAATGACTTCATTCAATTATATACAGATTTATACACCGAATATGTGCTGTTTTTATAATGAAAGGAAAGATTAAATGTTAATATTCAATCTAAAATATGAATTAATCCCTTCTCGCTGGTCAGGTTTCTTTTTAAAGTCTTCAGTAGCCCTTAACATTTTTTTCATCTATGTATTTAAACGCATGCTCCCAGCTCCCAATATGAGCCATTTGTCAACTTTTAGTTATTTGTGCGTCGTATTTTAAAAAACTTTTATTTATTTTTGATTTTGGAAATCCTTTTCGGCATGGATATTATTGCCATTTTAAAGAATCTGATAATACAAATTAACTGATATAAAACTTATAGTCAGCTTTGCGACGGCAAGTTCAAACAGATTAGCCGCATAATGGGTTTTCTCACTTTTGCGTTCTTGTGACAGGTGTCGTATAAATAGGGTTTTACGCCGCTTTGTTAGGGACACCAATAGTCTGACACTTTTCAATAGGGATCTTCACCCGTTGTATACAATAGGCTATTGACAACGTCAAGTTCAAAAGGTTCAGCCGCCTAATGGCTTCTCTCGCTCTTGCATTCTTGTATCAGGTACCGTATAATTAGGGATTTCCGACTCTTTGTTAGGGACACCAATTGTTTGACACCGATAGTGCCACTCGAATACTTTTCAATAGGGGATCTTAACCCGTTGTACTCAAAAGGCTATTGACAACGTTAATGGTTTGACGCCGATAGCGACAGTCGAATACGTTTTTAAAGATCGCGCCAACAAAAGCTTCTTTGATCTTTTGTAAGGTAAGGATCGTCCTGTCAAAATTCTTCATTCAACCTTTGACTCAACAACTATATGATCTCTAACTCTTACATATCACGTGACCTAAAAAGGACGGGATTGACCTCGTGACGTCACTATAGCATCAATAGCAGCAGGGCAGTAGTTCGCGGCTCACCGTGGTGCTATGACTCTATACTACTGTCCTTGTCGCAGAGGAGTTCTTAAGTTACCTTTATATTTGGAAAGAAAATCAGGGTTACGATAATAAAATGTTGCAAAGGTTTTGAGAAGTTTGTGGTAACGGTAGCCCTGATGGAGTAGCCTTTAAGTTATACAAAGATTACGAATATTAAAGTCCTCAACCATGTCAACTCGAGTATAAGCTCTAGGAAAACGAATAAGTTGAGCCACATAATAGAGTCATGCAACATTAACAAAAACTAAAGGACGGACTTATAGTATGATATAGTATATTCATAAACTGTGCAATATACAGTGTATATCATCATCATGATTATTATTATTATTGTTTGATTATATTGACCTTACTCGGTTAGTATCGCAAGTATCAAACTGGAACATAATCACTTTGTCTACGCCCACGTGTAAATAGCAGCGACAAAACTCTTTTTCTTTTTTCTAGAACCATGATCTCTTCTTTCAGATTCTGCATCTGATTATAATACGATCAACTTAAGGTATGCATATCCTAAAGCGACTGATTGCACTGTTGTTTTTTCTTCACTAATACGTGTTCGGACATTTAAATGTCCATGCTATTAGGTAAACGTGTAAGGAATTATATAAACACGTTTAATGAAAGCATACTCATCAAACATCCTGTGTTGTTTGTGTCGTATACATTGAAAACATTGGGAAAAACAGCATACGCATCAAACATGTCAGCCGTTGTTTTGAAGGGAGCCATCTCACCTGCGTTTTTTGACCATGACAGCATGGAACATACAGTCAAACTATCAACCAGGGGATACACGTCTCAAGTTGAGATCCTGCAGATGTTGATGAAGTATGAGATTCCGTCGGCGAACGTTTCGGGGCTGTTCAAGGGCCAACCTATGGATCCGGCTCTGTACGTAACATTTAAAGATGCCAGTGACGTGGAAAAGTTAAGGTCGTTTGAAAACATTTCGTACCGTAACAAACAATTTAACTTGACACCAATGGGCAAGCAAATCTTGTCCATTAGAATACATTGGTTACCACTGTATTTCAGTGACACGCTAATCAAAAGCGTTCTGTGCGACTACGGTAATGTTTTAAGTGTGGAGCGTACCAAGTCCCCTCATGGAGGTGCCGTTATAGAGAATGGAATGAGGATAGTAAGGATTGAGGTTGACGAGAGTAAGCGACTGTCCATACCGCATATAGTGAGGTTTGAGTGTGGCACGTCCATGTTGCTCACCATCACCGGCCGCCCTCCCTTGTGCTTGAGGTGCTCCAAGGTGGGCCACCTCAGAAGGGACTGTACTGAATTATTGTCTTACGCGAATGTTTCCAGAGGGAATTTCAGGCCACAGCCACAGGAACGGCCAGTAAACGAGGAAGTACACCGGGAGACAGAGGGGGCTAGTGGGGACACGGAAGCAGGTGCTGCTGAGGACGAACAGCCAGTTACTATGGAGCAGTTAGAACAGACTGAAAGCAAAAGAACCACCTCAGACTGAAAGCCAAGAACCATCTCAGATCCCTGAGACGCCTATGGCCCCAGTTACACCGGATCTAGAGCCAGATATTATGGAAACGGGAGATAAAGGGGAGAAAAGAGGGGCAGATGAGTACACAGAAGGTAATGAGGATTCTTTTAGGGAATATATTCCAAAACATATGGTTAAGAAGTATTTTCCATATAGCCTGGGCAGCCCAGCCTCAACCTCCAACCCCTACGACTTCCTTCTCGGGTCCACAGGTGATGAGGGTTTGACTGGACTCCGCAAGACATGGGAGGGTATGAGTAAGGAGTTTTAAACTGCTCATTACTTACTTTTTTTATTGACTGTTTTAATGGATTTTGTTTTTTGATTACCGATTTAAATGCTAATACACAAATGATGAATAAACGACTGCTTACTCTTAAATGGACACTGAGCTTGAATTATGATTCGGTGTATAAGGCAACTTGTTTAATTGCCTGGCTTATATTGTCATATGTTATTATGTCCTTGTTTACATATCATATCGCCTACTCATTGAACTCGTATAAACTGTGCGTAGAAATGTACACAATGTGTAGCTTTTATCGTACTACACGTTCCTTTGTTTATTTTGCCATACATGGTACTAGTCTACACATTACCCAGTACACACTCCGTACGCGTGCACTTTTAAATCGCGTCGTTTTGTTGAAATACTATCCTAATGCCTTATCGATAAATTATTTAAATGTATATTTTAGCCGTAAAAAGAATTTAATGTTTTCTTTTCCAAGAAATAAAGTTGTCGCGAATAGTGATAGTAGATCTATATCGTTGGAAAACCACCCATGCGTAAGCCACAGCGACGGTCGAGAATTATTTCTTTTGTTTACAAATGGGATTTTAGCGTTTAGTGTATTGTATGCGTTTGTTTTTCTAACTTGAATTGCATTTCTTACCATGGAGTTAAATATTTATAGTATAAATATAAACGGTTTTCGATTGAGGAGAAAACAAGACTTTCTAAAGTCATATATAAAACAAAATTCAGTTGATATATTGTGTATTCAGGAGACTCATATTGATAATTTTTTTCTATCACAGAAAATTGAATCGTTTTTTCATTTACAAAAACAGTGTTATTGGAGTTATGGCTCTTCGGACTCTAGAGGCACTGTTATTATGATGTGTAATAAAAGTATAAAAGTTACTAACTTTCATACGGACTTTGATGGTCGACTTGTACATGTAGATTTTTCGGTAAATGAGTTTATTAATTATAGAATTGTAAATATGTATTCTCCTACTGACCCACAGGAGAGAAATTCATTTCTTAACGATTTAGTTCCACATTTAGTTACTGCTAAAAATTTGATCTTAAATGGGGACTTTAATTTTGTTATGAACACTAGATTAGACAAAATAGGAGGAAATGTAAATAGAGGTATTGACGGATCAAAAATATTTAATACTATAATAGATAAGCATACATTAGTTGATGCTTTTAGATATTTATATCCTACCAAAAAGGCCGTAACATGGGCTAGAAAAAATAGTTCAGATAACAGTAAGTATTCCTATATAGGCTGTAGATTGGATAGATTTTACATTCCAAACACACTTAAAGATGCTGTAGTTAATTCTGAGATCTTACCGTGTTCACATTCTGATCATGATTTTGTTACTTTAAAAATTAACGTTAATAAAGGTTTGTCTTTTGGAAAGTCTTATTTGAAGTTTAATGATACATTACTTGAAGATAAAGATTTTTTAAATACTTTTGAATATTATTGGGATATTATTAGTAGGACAGATACTATCACCTTAGAATGGTGGGATGCAATGAAAATTAAAATTAAAGAATTTTGTATTGATTACAGTAAAGATAAAAACAAAGAATCACATGGGGAATACAAAAAACTTAAAAAAGATTATCAGAACTTAAACTTAGTTCAGGAAAATACATTATATTTAAAAGAACAAATTAAGTCAAGAATAAAAGTTATTGAAAATAAGTTACAAGCTGGGTCAATCATTAGAAGCAAAGCAAATATCTTAACTTCAAAAGAGAATCCTACAAGTTATTTCTTTCACAGAGAAAAAACTAAGAGTTTAAATAAAACCATAACGAATATTAAACATAATGATGTTAATTTTCATGATTCCAAAAATATTTTAACTTGTTTTAGAGATTTCTACAAGCAATTATATACAGAAGAAGATGTTGATAAAACTCTTAATGATACGTTTCTTTCAAATTTACCACAGATAAGTGGAATAGATAATATTTTATTAAAACGTAGTATTTCAAAAGATGAAGTTTTGCATAGCCTTAAGGACATGTTACCAAATAAATCACCAGGAAGTGACGGTTTAACAAGATGTTTTTACTTGAATTTTTTTCATATCTTTGGTGATATTTTAGAATCAATTTTTCAACTTGTTTATGATTTTGGGGAAATGTCAGAGTCCCAAAAATCATCATATATTACTTTAATATGCAAAGATACATCAAATGCATCTGATATGAAGTTTTATAGGCCAATCTCCTTATTGAATGTAGATAGGAAGGTACTCTCCAAAGTTATATGTAAACGTTTAGGCAGTGTATTATCTAAATTCATCGGCATCAGTCAAACTTGTTCCATTAAAGGGAGGACTATTTTTGATAATTCTCATCTCCTTCGTAACGTCTTTGATTACATTGAACAAAAACACTTAACAGCAGTTTTTATTTCCATGGACCAAGAAAAAGCTTTTGATAAACTCTCTTGGTCATATTTATATGACACCTTAAAAGCTTTTGGGTTTGATGAAGAATTTATTCTTTGGATAAAAGTTTTATATAACAATGTCAAGTCGTCTGTGATAGTCAATAATCATATTTCTGATACTTTCGATATACAAAGAGGTGTGAGGCAAGGTTGTTCCTTGTCTCCCCTTTTGTACGTAATATGTTTCGAACCTTTCGCTAAAAAAGTTCAAGATGACCCCTCTATTAAAGGTATAAAGCTACCTGGATCTGATTTTGAAGTGAAAATGTCTATGTACGCGGATGATAACACTGGTATTTTGACTTCTGAAATATCAATGAAAAAATATTTTGATTATATATATTTGTTTCAGAAGATCCCGAATTAATTATAGGAAGTCTAATGGAATGTATTTAGGAAAATGGAAACATCGGTCCGATCATCCCTTTGGAATTTCATGGATTAATATCACTAAACTTTTAGGCTATTATTATGGTTACAATGTTGATCCAGATCAAGTTTGGTCAAAACTATTTTCGAATTTTCATAATACACTTAATCTTTGGAAGTCTAGAAAACTGTCTTTTAAAGGCAAGTCTACTGTTCTACATTCTCTAGCTTTAAGTAAAATATTATATTACACGGCGGCTAGCAATATGCCAAGTCACTATATTAACATGTTTCAAAGAGCAGCCTTTAGATACATTTGGGGGTCTACTTTAGAGCCCGTAAATAGGAAAACATTATACTTACCTTTTAAGGATATGTTAAAGGCTTTGGCACGTTAGATTTCACAAACAACGAATTCTCGCTTGACCCTTGTCTTGACATTAATACATATTTCTCACCAGTTCCTATCGTTTCGTAATTTACATACACAATTTGTCATTACAGTCATACTCGTTTATCAAAGTCTTTTTCATCACACTGTTTCATTAACCATTATTACTCATGATATTTTTTTTAAACGCAATATTAAAGTCTTCTTCTCGTTTCAGATATGTTTTTGTTGCTCAAGTACTTTGATGGAGGATGAAATAAATGTAACCATGTTTATGTTGAGAACTAGTTTTTCAAAAAATGTGTTTTTCATTCTTTTTGTCACTTACATGCGTTTTATTTAGCTTTACAACACTTGTATCTTTCACGCTGGTGCCTTTTCCCGGGATGTCAGGTGGTTTCCGACCTTACCTCGCGGGGGAACGCACTGAGGTGTATAGTTGCCAGTGATATTTTTTATTAAATTGTAAGTCGCATGCATATGGGACAAGTCTTTCGTAAAATATAGTTTCTCAACAACTTGTACTAACATGTTTTGTAAACGGCACTCGCTTACGGTTTTTTCAATTGCATTTGTTAAGTGTTACTCTAAGTATAGTATTAATAATTCATGCTCACTCATTTTTTAAATAACATACAAACTCTTCTCCACTGGACATAAGAAATCACCAACGTTAAATCGGTTTTTCAACGGACATGGAAGTACTGTGTGTGATATATATTGGACATGAACAGTGATAGTGTTTGTTTTTTCATAGTGAGCATTTTTTTTAATTATTCCAGTAATCTCTTCTGTTTACGAGTGCCGTCCAGATGACTGTTTACACCATCTGGTTCTTAATTGTAAATAAATAAAGTTGTATGAAAAAAAAAAAAAGGAACTAGTACAGAATGTATGCTGATTTTTCGCGAATGAATTCTCTTGAGTTTGGACATTTTTGGTGTGGTAATGGCTTTGGCACGTCTTGACATTAATACATATTTCTCACCAGTTCCTATCGTTTCGTAATTTACATACACAATTGTCATTACAGTCATACTCGTTTATCAAAGTCTTTTTCATCACACTGTTTTACTCATGATATTTTGTTTAAACGTAATATTAAAGTCTTCTTCTCGTTTCAGATATGTTTTTGTTGCTCAAGTACTTGGATGGAGGATGAAATAAACGTAACCATGTTTATGTTGAGAACTAGTTTTTCAAAAAATGTGTTTTTCATTCATTTTGTCACTTACATGCGTTTTATTTAGCTTTACAACACTTGTATCTTTCACGCTGGTGCCTTTTCCCGGGATGTCAGGTGGTTCCCGACCTTACCTCACGGGGGAACGCACTGAGGTGTATAGTTGCCAGTGATATGTTTTATTAAATTGTAAGTCGCATGCATATGGGACAAGTCTTTCGTAAAATATAGCTTCTCAACAACTTGTACTTACATGTTTTGTAAACGGCACTCGCTTACGGTTTTTTCAATTGCATTGGTTAAAGACACATTTCCCAACGGTACTTGGTCATTGAAAAAGCACGGGAAGCTTGAATATTTACAGCCAGCACGCTTCATGGCTGATCAACTCAGGTATATAAATTGAGGCCCGCTCTTAGTTTTTTATTTGTATAGCATTGCTATATTGAGGGTAAGAATAGCTTAACAACACTTTGTACTTTACTTTAATGAAGAAATATATGTTCATAATTTAGCTTTTGAATACAAAACTTATCTGGTATTTCTTAATTGTTTTTAGGCCAAAAATCAGAGCACAACACAATAAATATACAAAATTCTTTAATGTGTTATTATGTGTACTGGTCACAAATGCTTTATTGGGTGGGCCTCATAATCTGAAGAAAAAATAAATATCACACTTTGCTCATGAAATTGCTTGGCTAACAGTGATTTACAGTTACCTATAGAAATTCTCTCCCACCCCCAAATACAATAGGCTCGAAATGTGTCTTTAAGTGTTACTCTAAATATAGTATTAATAATTCATGCTCACTCATTTTTTAAATAACATACAAACTCTTCTCCCCTGGACATAAGAAATCACCAGTGTTAAATCGTTTTTTCATCGGACATGAAAGTACTGTGTGTGATATATATTGGACATGCCGTCCAGATGACTGTTTACACCATATGGTTCCTAATTGTAAATAAATAAAGATATATGAAAAAAACAAAAAAAAACATTGGCCAAACAAATGTAATGCATACACTTGTTTGACTCTCTTATAACAGCAATATAACAACGTTAAGTAGGTCGCATCTGGTTAATTTATTGCATCAATTTTGTTTGGATTACATTCTTCTAGAAGTTAGCATTATTACATTGCATTAGCTGGCAGCCTCATGAGTCTACATGTATTATTTGTTAATTAAAGGATTTATGGCATCAATTATGCTAAATGAGCTTCCATTCGTTAGTTCGTTCGTTCTTTTTTTCGTTCATTCGCTTGGTCGTTCGGTCATTTGTATATTCGTTCGTTTATTTGTTTAATGGTTCAGTCATTCGTTCGTTCGTTCTTCTGTTTCTGTCAAAGTGCTGAATATGCCTTAAATGAATACCCGTGATCGAGAATTTTTGAAATGTACGATTTTATTTTGCATTGTCTTTTAATTATATATGCTTCAACTCACCGTTTATAATATTAATAATTAATATATTATATATGAATATTAATATAAACGTTAAAGCTGTTAACGTTAATATAAATGAAGTTAGCATCATAAATACCTTATGCAATTGTTTATTTACAGTGATTCGTTCCACTACAGGGATTCCTCTATGGATGCGTATGATACAGTGTATAATATAGGTATGGTTGTGTATGTAATACGAATACAAACCTCATTATTACAGATTCTATAATTATGCCGATACCTGAATAGTAATCTGTTACTTATTTAAACAGTTACTATAGCTAACTACACGGGGAAATACGATTCGTTAAAGACTAAATAGTCTACAGCCTAATCACCAACCTATGTACAAATCGATATTCCATAGTCTTGTTGAGGGTATCAAATTAAAGACAAATACATCTGTATTTCTAACTTTGATCAATATGTTTTAATTTCATGAACGTGCATGCGTGTATAATTAAATTTCATATTATGTATTTATTTGTTACAGAACCAGAACTTCAATCTGCAATGATTTATGAAAACTTGAAAATTTAGCAATTTGGTGTACTCTTATTCTGGAATAGTTGTTCAATAATATTAAAGGACATTATGTCAAATATGATTAATATACAATTGACAGTGTTTTATACACGAACCCATAATATATCACTTGATTGGCTGTCATTAACAAAATGATCAATCCGTTGGATGATTAAAATAAACATACATACAATTATTTCAATTTATTGCATTAAGATATCGTAATGGTTTCACTGAATGCGTTATCCTTTAATACATTATATGCGCTAGAGACCGCAAATTTCGGTTATAGTTGTATCATGGGTAGTACAAACAAGCTTGACTTTGCAATAGAGAAATTGAATGAGGTTAAGGCTCCATCTATGTACAGGCAGATAGCGTAGGGATTTGTACATTCATGATTTGTACTCAAGTCATATAACTTTGTTTCCTTCAAATCACGTGCAGAATATCTATCAAATGTTGATGAGGTTACTCGGAATAAGTCGCACCCATCTTTCATGTATATGTAAGCGAGTCATTTATTTCCGTTGAACTCTTGTAGATACATAGCTCACGCCGTTAATGTTGCTTATTTACTAATCCTTTACGGTCAATATAGATATAACGATCGAACAGGAAAAGTAGCATTACAGTACGACAGTCAACCACAAACACAAACAGAAACAAAGCACAACTTTAAAGATGAATAACAGACCAAATAAGACATCACAAACACAAAAGGTTTAAGAATAGGGCTACCGCTTTGGAACAGTCAGAAGCAAGATAGCCCGTTTGGGGGAGAGAGGGGCGGGGCGGTGTCAAACCAGGTCTAGGGTGCATCAAACCTCACACTTACCCTACTGTCATCCCAATTAAACGAGACAGTGTAAATAAATAAATCCCCGCCATGAACGATTGAACTATTCTCTAACCAACAAAGCAGCATTAATAGGCAATATATGTAACATTGAATGTCTAACCAAGTTCATGGACCGGTGGTTTTGTTTTAAAATATCGGCCTCAGTATATTTTCTAGTACGGAAAGACAGTAGTTGATAAAGATTCATGAACGGGACGTTGAATTTGGTATTACATAAGTTGCTATCTCTTGGATGAATACTAATATGTTCATATAAATCTGGTGTTAACGCGTACGTCACATTTACCGCGCATGCGCAGACAATTTTAGAGACATTTTGAGGACGCCATTGTTATTGCAGCACATATCGTGAGCATTTCGATTGAGGATATTAAACGAATTGCATTAGAGCTCGTGAGTAACGGTTGTCCAAAAGTTCGCGACGAAAGGTAGGTACGTGTATATTGAGATGATGTATTGGTTAAATGTATTTTTGTCTCAAGCGCTCTCGACTGCCTGTGGTCAGTCGCGACTGACTGTCAGTCGTGATGAACTTGAAAATGCAGAATGTGTGTGTACAGTTTTGAAATTCTGGTTTTACTTGGACGGTTTAGGGGAAAGTTTGATGTGATTGGTGTGTGAACGAAGAATTATTTTACCAATGTGATGTATAAACTTGTGATCTAGGCCAACTGATGTTGTTGTTTTTTGTGTGAGTACGCATGCGCGTCAGGCGATTTTGTCAGTGTAGGAAGCCGCCATTGTTTTTGTCGTGTTTGAGGAAGTATTCAAGGCTGTTTCAGTTGAGGTGAAAGGTAAGTAGATGTGATATTCTGTTATTGTGACGGTTGTAAATGTAGTAATGCGAAGAGACGTTCGGGTACCTGTGAAGATTGTTAGTTTTATGCGAGTGTGCATGCGTCGAGTAAGTAGCGTTTGATCTGTCACTCATGTTTGTTGTGGAAGATCTGTCACTCACGTTTGTTTTGGAAGCCATCTTGGAAGCTGCAGTGCTTTTGTATCATATGGTTGTATTCGAGGAAGTGTTAAAGAAGATTTCACTTGATTGCCATTGTAAGTATATGTGGAATTGGTAAGGAAAATATATATGCATTTGAGAAATGGCTGTGAAATATTTAAGCTTGCTAGGCTAGTGCATAACATTTTCGACGGGAGGGTTGTCCTAATTCTCCTATGTCTATGGCTATGTATTGAGGCTTTGTGTAATTGCCTGAAGGTATGAGGTGTGTTGATGCAGTAAAGGGGGTCACGTGCTCCTGAATACACACAGCTTTTGTTATGTCTGGCAGAGTATATGCTAAGTGTCAAGTAAACAAAAGATGATAGGGGAGTTAGTAATTAAAGTTTGGTTTATTGCCCAATTTGTTCATGAGTAAAGGAGAGCGGTATCGTTGATTGATGTTTGTCATGGGGAGAATGACGGGTTTTAATTGATAATTCATTTCAATGTTTATCATGTATTAGTAGAATGAGTTTATGCGCACCTGTGTTATTCTAAGTATTCGGATATGCACAGGTACGTGTTTTGTCTTGTGCACTGCAATAGCAGCAATTGGACAGGGAACTAGAATTTTCCTTTATGATTATCCACTTATTGTGTGTCAGACTGGAAAAATAACCCAAAGCAGAGAATGTTGGGCTGCTGTTAATGTCTATAAAGGGGAGATAATTATATCAAATATTCTCTCCTTTCAGCAGGCCTCGTACTAGTCCTAGCAGTGTTGGTGAAGCCAGTTGATTTTGTTCCCTCCAGCGAGAACTTGTTGAAACCGTGCCACCTGACTTAGGTATGTTGCAAGTGATTCAATTGTGTTGCTTATATATATATATTTCATGTGTTCATGTTGTTTTGCCTCTTTGTGTGCCAGGGGCACAAATTCGCAGTCGGCCGTGGCGAGTAAAAAATGGTCTGTGCGGCCAAAATTTGAATTCCATGCGGCCATGTGGCAATCAAAAATATTCAGTAAAAGAAAATGAAAATGGGTAATCATTGGACACAAGCATTAAATTTCGAGGACATTACCGGATAGATTTTGCTTTTGTGCTGTGAACTACATACCTTTGGCCAGAACACAAACGGAAACCCTTAACAAAATAACAACGAAGCAAGTGTTTTCTTGTATTTTTCCAATTTTGCTAAATAGTTGTGACTATTTACTGCATTTAATCGTTTAATAAACTATGTAAGAACAATTGCCTTGTTGTTCTGTTTCCTAGTAAAACGTTTCTCGGACGATGGGTTGATGGAGTTCCCTCGTCTAGATTCCAATTCTCCCGTCGAAACGAGCGGAAAATCAACAAGCCCGTTGGGCTTGTGTTCTTGGATATTGGGCAAGCCTGGCAGGCATTTTAGCATTGCCGGGATTGTGCTAATTTTGTCCACTGCTTTGCGCTTCGACTGTTAATTTAAACTTAGATATCCATGAGTACAAGTAACATTTGCTGGGTGTTCTTGGATATTGGGCAAGCCTGTCAGGCATTTTACCAGTCTCGGGATTGTGCTTTTTTCTACGGCTGCTTTGCGCTTCGAATGTTAATACAAACTTAGATGTCCATGAGTACAAGTAACATTTGCTGGTATGTAATCAACTTTTCAACAGACAAGGCAGTGTTTATTTTACACATGATCATAAATTTGTGTTGTAAATTGAAGGGGATATCATTCGGTTTGACTTCTGGTTCTTTGGTATTCTAAAATGCGGCGCCTTTTGATTGCTAAAATGCGGTGCTTTTAGAAATCATCAATAATAAGGCTGTGAATGATGTTGATAGAAAAGGTGTCATACATTAATTATAAAAGTGTATGTCAACATGAAATATATCTTACACAATAAGACATTGATTTACAAATATCTAATATGTTTTACTGCTTTAATACAATAATTTACATACGCAGTTGTGATCATTTATAAAACAAGTCAGTAACACTACTATTTATAAGTAAATACATAACTTGCACTTAGAAGCCTTAATTTTTTGTGTGGCTGTACATGTTACACAAACGGATAATAAGTCAGACTCGTGCAAGTGTAAACAAACTTTGAGTTGTCGAATGCAAGATTTGTTTGTTTGATTTTGTCTTTGTTTTAAAATAAACAGTTCCATAGATTAAAAATACCTTCATCAGCTCTAAAGGTTTTCTTTCACACACTGGTAACATTTAGTTAGTATACGTATATGTAAATATGCTTTACGGTAACCCTCTGAATAAAGTGCCACACGCTTGCTGTTTCTACGGTAGCTAACTCAACATGCAGAAAGGAATGCATTATGTAATAACATTTCTGACAGTAGTCAGTGCAGTCAATTTTGAAAAGTGTGGGATATGCAGGTGTCAATGTCATGGAATAGATAGTTGGTGTCATACGTGTACACATGCATTGTTTTGGCTCGCGCAAGCCTGAGGTATTTTAGGGAAGTTTGCATACTGCGTCTTCAACTGCAGGAGTAGCATGTATATCGCGAAATATCGGGAGGCGTTTCATGAAAGTAATGTGTTACTGGAACAGCCTGACGTCATAGCAATCCATTTCCGTTTTGATCCGGCCATTCATCCATTTTGTTTTCTTTTGTGCAGCAAGAGTGCTCCAATTAGAACGAAACAATTTATCGTAAGTAGAATATGTGCAAGTTTACACTCTCCACTGTCATACGTGTCAATAAAGTTAGCACACATTTTTAGTTTATGAATGTTTTGTGTTGTCACGGATTGTTCTACATGAAATTAGTCTTGATTATGTTCGACGCCTGATAATTTTGTAAACAAGCAAGCGTCGCAGATGATCTAGACTACGTATTTGTTATTCATTCTGCATGTTTAAAAATTCGAGTGAACAATTGGAAGGTTGTGTGTGCACAAACATTCCCTGACGTTTCTAGTCGTCGTTTGCATATTTGGTAATTTGTAGTATCTAAACTAAAAGAAGAACAAAATACCTAGACGCAGACGTGAGAATCAATCAGACCCTGTGTATACTGAATGTGTCTAGGATATTTGTGTATGACTCATGTTTCAGGAGACTTCCTGACATATTTTTCTTGAATGTTTATCTTTCGAAACATCTTGTGCTCTTTTGTTTCCATATAATTTTGGAAGCTTAACCCTGCGGTCGCCAAGTGTTTAGCATACTTGACTCGAGTCCCAGAAAGCACGTGTATGATTTCCAGTGGGGTCACATCCCGGATTTCTCAAACAAACTCCCGCAGTATCTTACTTGGGCATGTTAATGTGAATATAGGTCATCCTTCGGAGGGATATAAAGTAGTCTGTCCAGTGTACAGGGAGAACTATACCCTGTGCAATATCTCTCTGAACTTCTATGTTAAGCAGTGATACAAAACCAGGGCCCTATATGAATTATATAAAGATTATTTAACTGCTGGGATCGATTATTGGGAATTCTTTCACAAGAGGTAGGCGTGTAGTTTTTTCACGAACGGGCGCATGCGTGTGAGTAAAAAAAACAAAGCATATCTACCATCTAGTAAAGGATTACCCATAGTCGATCCCAGCAGTTAAATAATCTATTTACTACATTTTAAATTACGTTTTTGCAAACAAATATTCGCTTTATTGAAAGTTATTGGCGGATGATGTTGACGTCGGCAACACTTTATTGACGTCGTGACTCAACGTCGCAACGTTAGTTATTATTGTGTTCTGAGTTAGTTATTAATATATATTGAGTTCAAACACCTGCGCCTCTTTTAGCCATGTTGACATACAGAGAAAGTTGAGTGCTTCGGTGATGCCGAATAATTAAAAATAGACTAGACTGAATACAACATTTTTGTTCCTGAAGGATTCACTTCCGAGTGAAAAAAATAAACTTGATAACCAGTCACATTTAGCCAATCTCAATGTCTCGCTTATTTGAGAATTGACTGGAAACGGCGATGCATTCCATTTGATATTGGCCGTCTTCACGGTAATGGATAAAATATGATATGCTGACAAAAACGGTTATTTTGCGTAATTAATTTGTTAAAAACAATTGGTACGCACCAATAAAGTAATTTAATTGTGTATTTAGCCTAATTTAGGGAGTTTTAACTGGGAATTTACGCAAATACGTTGCTTATCTGTAGCTCTGTTCTGTGACGTTTTATGTCATAGAACTATACCAAGCCTAGATGCATTGTCATTGTTGTGTACTGGTTAATGATATGGAGTTCTTTAAAGTTTTAATACACAAACTTTGTCACATTTCTGTTCTCTTGATACAATGGCAGGGATGATTAGTGCCATGTGTAGTTGTGCATGTCATTGTTGTGTTCCAGTTGAATGACTTTTGGCGGTGTTATGCCCCATTAAAGGAAATAATATCATGCTTCCCATACCGGGAAAAAGTTCAGAACTTTGTAAAAATTGTATTTAATTTAATATAATTTTAATTTTTAAAAATTGTAAAGACGGAAATTTAAAAAAAGACAGAATGAATGCATGCATATATAATGAGAAAATACAAAAATGCAGACTCTTTTCACCATTTAGTATTTTCATTAAATGCATTTCAATATGCTAACATGCAGAGAAATAAAATAAATAGCAATATATTTAAAAAATGTAAGGCTAAACTGAGACATATATACAAGTTCAACTAACACGAGTTCCAAAGAATCTAGAAAGACCGCGCTGCAAATTCAGAAATGCTACATACACCATTATTTTGAGTAATCGCACCTTTTGTATTGTTTCATGTTGATTGAAACATCAACCATAAAATGAACCCGATTCAGAAACGCCGATTAAACACCGGTTCACACTTGCCATTGTTCCAGTTAACGCTACCATGTGTACAACTAATTAGTAGGCACTTAAAGGGACACATGGCAATCTTGCAGTATTTGAAATGGGTGTCACAATTTATATATCCAGTATCATTTTTACTTTTACCCTGGTTACATTTAAATAAATCAAATTTTAGGTATTCACTATTTCGTCTTACTATACTATGTTTTAATATATTACTGGTGCAATAATATAAAACATAATAATATGCAAAAACAAATGGCTTAATACAATTCTTACAATTAACATTAATGATAAAAACTAACGGGGCGCTGCTAGTTTTTGAAAACTCAAGATTGCCATGTGTTCCTTTAACACTTATCAGTGATCGTAAAGTTCAAAAACACAGACGGGCTGAGTATATCTGGCTAATTCGTAAGCAAACATTTTCAAATTTTCTGTTTTGATCAGCCATTTTGGCCGCTAGAGGGCGTCACATTATTTGATGTTTTACCCGGCTCGATCACGCAGTTAAATCTGAATAATGTCACAACTTTATATGACAGATAATGTTGAGCGCGGGGACACAAACAAGTTGATTGACAGCAAGAGGCGTAACAGTGGGCGGAGTCTTATTGCACCGACAATTTGGTTTTCAATAAAGGCTGACATAATTAGTTTATCGATCTAAATTGATTGTCACTAATTAGCTAAAACACTCAGCGGGATAGTGGCTTATAAACAGTGAAAGACTTTGTGAATTAGAATTCGGGATTTTCCGAGATCTTTTAGACAAAATCGGTCAGAAATTTGGATTCACCAGACCGCCGATGTCTGGCGAATTTGGTGTGTATTTCTTACGGTTTTCATATGCCAGTTCAGGTTACTTTTCGTCTATGCAATTTGGCGAATGGCCTAGTAAGCCAATACAAATTAACCATTGGTATTCGTGAACAATCGTTAAGATGTGTTAATGCTCTGATCAATGAAATGTGAACCCCAAATTGTACTTTTGCTTTAATGCTTGTCCAGACCGTATTTTCAATACTATAACACTATGTCTTAGAGATAGCAAACTTGGTATTTAGATACATCTTGGGATAGCGATGTGTCGCATACCAGAATAATGTAATTGTGACCGTGACATGTGACCTCTGTCATAGAAAATGCTTGTCCGGACCATATTTATAATACAATAACACTTAGAAATACCAAACTTGGTATGTTGATACATCTTGGGATAGCGGTGTGTCGCATACCAAAATAAGGTCACGGTGACCTCTGTCATACCCCAAACGATGTGAGAAGCATCAGTATGAAGTGGAACTGCGCATATACATGAAGTCATGGGTTATGCGTTTGCAAGGGTATTAATAACCTTCTGTGATAGTTATGGCTTCCCCACACAAAGTCTGGAGGGGAGCCATATTGATTTTGTGCTGTCTGTCTGTCTGTGTCACAAATGATGTCCGATTAATAACTAGAGAATGGTTGGACCTATGGTCCTCAAATTTAGAGGGATGGTTGATCATATGACTATTAGATGACCCTTATTGATTTTGGGGTCACTAGGTCAAAGGTCAAGGTCGCGGTGACATTGACTATCAAAACGATTCGAATCAATAACTAGAGAATGTTTTGACCTAGGGTCTTCAAACTTAGAAGGATGGTTGGTCATGACCAGTAGATGACCCCTGTTGATTTTGGGGTCACTTGGTCAAAGGTCAAGGTCGCGGTGACATTGACTATCAAAACTATCCGATCAATAACTACATAATGGTTGGACCTAGGGTCCTCAAACTTGAAAGGATGGTTGGTCATGACCAGTAAATGACCCCTATTGATTTTGGAGTCACTAGGTCAAAGGTCAAGGTCGCAGTGACATTGACTATCAAAACGATATCCGATCAATAACTACACAATGGTTAGACCTAGGGTCCTCAAACTTGGAAGGATGGTTGGTCATGACCAGTAGATGACCCCTATTGATTTTGGGGTCACTAGGTAAAGGTCAAGATCGTGGTGACAGTGACTATGAAATCGATGTTCACTAGGTCAAGGTCGCGGTGACATTGACTATCAAACGATGTCTGATCAATAACTACAGAATGGTTGGACCTAGGGTTCTCAAACTTGTAAGGATGGTTGGTCATGACCAGCAGATGACCCCTATTGATTTTGGGGTCACTAGGTTAAAGGTCAAGGTAGCGATGACATTGACTATCAAAACGATGTCCGATCAATAACTACAGAATGGTTAGACCTAGGGTCCTCAAACTTGGAAGGATGGTTGGTCATGACCAGAACATGACCCCTATTGATATGAAAACGATCACCAATCAATAACAAAACAATGTCCAATCAATAACTAGAGAATGGTTGGACCTAGGGTCCTCAAACTTGGAAGGATGGTTGACCAATTAATATTACTGATTCAGGTTGTAGATACAGTCATAGGGATATTGAATATCAAAACGATCTCAGATCAATGAGAACGGTTGGACCTAGAGTCGTCAATTATGTCTGTTCGGGCAATGGGGGGTGGGGGGGGGGGGGGGGCATACGTTTTTGTCCCATGGACAATAACAATTTCTAGTTTTAGTTTGACATTCTTTTGATCTACATCTTTATTAATTTCGCTTAGTTTTGTACACTCTTTCTGTGATGTCTAGGCGATCTCTGTAGTGTAAGGAAACACACTTTTCTTTCGAGGAAAGAGATTCAAGTTCAAGTCTTGGCAGGGACCTGACACACTGAGTTGTACATACAATTATTTCTTTCCACATCAGTCATGTTGTTTTTGTATATTAAACATATTTTTCAATAAAATACCTATTTTCATTTGTCACTTTCCGCCAAATCTACAACATCTCGTGCACCTTACTTAAAGGGATGCACAGGAATCTTCATTTCAGATTTTGTAGTGTCCCTTCACTTCTTCAGTTCCCTACCAATTATTCAATCATGACCGTTAAATCTAGGCAGTAATACTCATCCTTACGGCAGGTTGTCACACTGTTATTCTTCCGTAAATCACCCCAGCAACGACTAAGCCAGTGCCCTTCAATTATTAAATTATTGCTCCCCACAACAAAGTGTGGTCGGGGCGTCATGTTCATTTTGACCCCTATTGATTTTGGTGTCACCAGGTCAAAGGTCACATCCGGGCTAACATTGACTATCCAAACGGTGTCCGATCAATAACTACAGAATGGTTGGCAGAAGGGTACCCAAACTTAGACGGATGGTTGCTCATGACCAGTTGATGGCCCCTATTGATTTTGGGGTCACTAGGTCAAAGGTCAAGGTCGTGTTGACATTAACCATCGAAACGATGTCCGATCAATAACTACAGAATGGTTAAACCTAGGGCCCCCAAACTTGGAAGAACGCTTTACCATTACAATTAGATGACACCTATTCATTTTGGGGTCCATACATCAAAGTTCAAGGTCGCGGTCACATTAGCTATCTAAAGAGATCCGATCAATAACTACACAACGGTTGGTCCTACGGTCCTCAACCTTGAAAGGATGGTTGGTCATGACCAGTAGATAACCTGTTCTTAGCTCCACTGATCAGAGATCAGCAGAGCTTATGCCGTGGTGCGGCGTCCGTCCGTCTGTCTGTCTGTAAACCTTTATTTGTAGCGACTACTCCTCTGAAAGTACTGGATGGATATTCATGAAACTTTACAGAAATATTCCCAATAAAGTCTAGTTGATTCTAGCCAAAATTCATGTTGATGTGAAATCCAAGATGGCCGCCAAAGCAAAAAATATATTTTTAAAATACAAGTTTGTAGCGACTACTTCTTGAGAACTATAAGACTTAGTGATATTGATATGGGACTTTTTCTAAAATGATCAGCTTGACATGATGTTGGTCATTGTCAATAACTGTTTTGATTCGACGTTAAACATGGCTTCCAGTGGCCATCTTTGTTTACATAGAGTTATATAGTAAAAACTTGTAGCGACTACCCCTCTAAAACTACTTGGCGGATTTTTTTGAAACTTTTCAGGAATGTTGCTCCTGATGTCTTATTGATCCTAGCAAAATCTCAGGTCGACCGGAAATTCAAGATGGCCATCACGGCTAAAAATAGATTTTTAAAAAATAAGTTTGTAGCGACTACTTCTTGACAACTATAAGAGATATTGCTTGATATGGGACTTTTTCTAAAATGACCAGCATGACATGGTGTTGGTCCTTGTCGAAAATCGTTTTGATTTGACGTTAAACATGGCTGCCAGCGGCCATATTTGTTTACATAGAGTTATATAATGAAAACATTAAAGCGACTACTCCTCTGCAACTACTTGAGGGATTTCCATGAAACTTCACAACAATGTTGCTCTTCATGATGTCTAATTCATCCAAGCAAAATTTTAGGTCGACCGGAAATTCAAGATGGCCACCACGACTAAAAATAGATTTTTAAAAAATAAGTTTGTAGCGACTACTTCTTGAAAACTATAAGAGATATTGATATGGGACTTCTTTTAAAATTATAAGCATGACATGATGGTTATCCGAGTAGAACATTATTTTGATTCGACTTTAAACATGGCTGCCAGTGTTGCTCTTGATGTCTAATTGATCCTAGGAAAATTTCAGGTCAGCCGGAAATTCAAGATGGCCACCATGGCTAAAAATAGATTTTCAAAATACAAGTTTGTAGCGACTACTTCTTGAAAACTATAAGTGATATTGATATGGGACTTTTTCTGAAAATGATACAGCATGACATGATGTTGGTCCTTGTCAAAAATCGTTCTGATTCGATGTTAAACATAGCTGTCAGTGGCCATCTTTGTTTACATAGATTTATATAATGAAAACTTGTAGCCACTACTTCTCTGAAACTACTAAACGGATTTTCATGAAACTTCACAGGAATGTTGCTCTTCATGTCTAATTGATCCCAGCAAAATTTCAGATCGGCCAGAAATTCAAGATGGCTGCCACAGTTAAAAATAAATTTAAAAAACGTAAGTTTATAGTGACTACTTCTTGAAAACTATAAGTGATATTGATATGTGACTTTTTCTAAAATGATCAGCATGACATGATGGTTATTCGAGTCGAACATTATTTTGATTCGACGTTAAACATGGCTGCCAGTGGCCATCTTTGTTTACATAGAGTTATATCATGAAAACTTGTAGCGACTACTCCACTGAAAATACTTGATGGATTTTCATGAAACTTCACATCAATCTTGCTCTTCCTGTCTAAATGATCTTAGCAAAATTTTAGGTTGGCCGGAAATTCAAGATGGCCGCCATGGCTAAAAATAGATTTTTAAAAAATAAGTTTGTAGCGACTACTTCTTGCAAACTATAAGAGATATTGATATGGGACTTTTTCTAAAATGATCAGCATGGCATGATGGTTATAGGAGATGAACATCATTTTGATTCAATGTTAAACATGGCTGTCAGCGGCCATCTTTGTTTACATAGAGTTATATAATGAAAACTTGTAGCGACTACTCCTCTGAAACTACTTGACGGATTTTCATGAAACTTCACAGGAAAGCTGCTCTCGATGTCTAATTGATCCAAGCAAAATTTCAGGTCGGCCGGAAATTAAAGATGGCCGCTACGGCTAAAAATAGATTTTCAAAAAGCAAGTTTGTATCGACTACTTCCTGAAATCAAAATCAATCAGTAGAGCTTCAAGGTCATTGACCTCTTGTTATTTTCCGGTCACTAGGTCGAAGTTCAAGGTTGCGGTGCCCTTCACTATCAATACGATGTCCTATCAACAACTACAAACTTGATGGATCTAGGTCCTCCAACTTGAAAGGATGAATGGTTGTTTATGACCAGTACATGACCCTTATCCTTATTCATTTAAAGGTCAAGGTGCCGGTGACCTTCACTATCAAAACGATCCCTGATCCAGAACATCTACATGCAGTCCGTACTTCCCATGGTATAATATATGTGTTATACCTTTTCTTGTTAAAAATAACTACGCTATGCATGCATTGTTTATCCAGACATGGGGTTCTGTAAGGCAGAGTATCAGTTGATTTCCATATTTTGCACTATTAGATAACCAATACACAATCAAGTATATAAGATGGACATACTGCCAAAGCCTTCATATGATTTTAAAGACCACCATTGTTAAATGGCAAGTGAAAACGCATGATAATGACAATTCAATGTTTTATACATACAGTTTAACGATGACTGGCAGCGCTGACACTCCTGGAAACGTACATGAGCTGTTTTGACGGACTACGCTCGAGATATGCAAACACTTCAATGTTTTTTTCATACAGTTTAACGATGACTGGCAGCGCCGACACTCCTGGAAACGTACATGAGATGTTTTCACGGACCACGCTCGAAGTATGCAAACACATACGAAACGGCAATTTATGCCAATTATTAAAATTATATTACCACACAACAGTCATAAATCCATTGATTAGACTGTTTCTAGCCTGTGTGTGGACGGTCATCTAATGTTTTTTTGAAAATTGTCTTTAAAGCTATCAAAGAGGATATTGCAGTGTTTTAATATCGATTCATTGTCTGCTCTATTTATAAGGGATAACTGTATTACGCTATTTATATTGTGTTTCTCAATACGTCCTTAAAATCGAGTTGCATAGTAATTATCCCTATTGGATGACTAATGTGTAACTTATGTACATGTATGTATCGCGTTACCAAACATTAGCATAAATTTGGGCGAAATATGCAAGAGAATTAATATTAATAATTATAATAATAACAACAATGCTCTATCGCACCAGCTCGCAAAGCTTTTGATACGTGGAGGATATATTGCAAATTTTAACTGAATTTCCTGCTCTATGGCATAAGCAAGGGTAACAACATGACACAAATGATCGTATTTTAAATTTGCTTTCTATTACAAATGATTTATTTCCCTTAATTATATACACTTCTCAAAACTGCTAACTACACCGCTCACGTTTTGGGTTATATATATCGATGGGTTGAATGTTTTTCAATAAAATAAAAAGGAAATACCAATTCAATCATTTTTACATCATTTCATTTTATTTTTTCATGGGCAATGCTAGAACTAAACCACAATAAGCAATTACAAACGACCCATGTAAACACTAAAGTCACACTTTTATGAACAAGAAATGAAAAGTGTGACTTTAGTGTTTACATGGGTCGTTTGTAATTGCTTATTGTGGTTTAGTTCTAGCATTGCCCATGAAAAAAATAAAATGAAATGATGTAAAAATGATTGAATTGGTATTTCCTTTTTATTTTATTGAAAAACATTCAACCCATCGATATATATAACCCAAAACGTAGCGGTGTAGTTAGCAGTTTTGAGAAGTGTACGTAAGTGCGGTATTTTAAACATTATACATTAGACTAAGTTTTCATTCCAGCTGGAAAGTATATGTGTAATATATACTCGGTTGCAAAAGAAAGTGTGCACTTTTAAAATTCAAATATTTTCTTTTAGTTTTATAGTACATTGTTCAAACTTTTACCTATACATATGTCCATGTGTTTTTATCTGCCAATAGCAATAAATCGGTCAATACACAGTTGTTTTGCACCGGGAAAGCGTTTTTGTTGTTGTCAATAATTTGCATGTGAAACTCGTGGAAATGGTCCGTGTAGATAAAAACCTGTTTGGTTGAATTCTCTTACGTTTGCATAAACGAAAAAACAAAACGCATTTTATTTCCTTCTGTATTTTCAATATGCCACGGCTTACCGAAAACCAGAGGGTTTAAGCTTTAGTCATGATTACGAGAGGCGACAACGTCGCTGCTGTCGCTAGGGCATTTAATTTCCATAGAAACACTATCACTAAGCTGCATGATAGGTTCCAATCTGACAAAAATGCGCTTTCAATCACAATTAAATTCGAAAAAAAATGAAGCAACATATTCTTTTGGACTGTTTTGCGATTTATGATTTTGACCCCTACCCTCTTCACCTGTTGACCATGCTTCATCGAAAAACAAATACCATCTTGACATTGGCAATAGAATGGTCAAATTAATGGTACCCTATATGCCATATTTCGTACATATTTTGTACAATAAATTTAACGAAAACCTGCGCGCACACTTTCTTTTGCAACCGAGTATATAATGGTGCGCTGTTTTTCTCATTTCAAACCCGTCCATATTTTTACGAAACTAGTCTTCGATTTATATTGGGTGACGCAAGAATGAGCTTAGGGGCGAATACGGTGGACATTTATCGCATAAAGTCGTCCGTTCCACAGCCAGTAGTGCGGAATAAAATAAATAACAAATGTCTTTGTGTATTAGATATATATGGTTATTTATTTTGTTTGATATATCGTATATTTAGTGACACAACATCAATTGTCAGTGTAAACATTTGCTAATTTATGTTTTACGACATACGTGCCACAGACATGCATATGCAGTGTTAACTTTTATTACTGTGATTAAGTGTGTCCTTTTTTCTTTTATATATTTTTTCTTTTATATAATTTTTCTTTTATATTTAGTCAGCTTAAACAGCTGAATAGCTTTAGTGAATATAAAAACAATAGCTTATAGCAAATTTCCTGAGTTTTAATATTATGATAATAATGTTTGTTCACGACAGCGTAAACTATTGATTACCACATACGTTTATCGAGATCTTTAACGTGCAGAATGTATCGATCTCTATGTGTACAAACGGGTCCGACTGCTTTACATCCCATCCGAAAAAGTGCAACAACAGTACCTTGCCCATATTAGGTACTGAGGAAGTGCGTGTGGAAAATCGGAAAAGAGACTCCACTGGGAATCGATCCCGGGACCTCGATTAAAAGGAAATGGGATGCTTGCATCTCTTTTAGTACACGTATTCAATTTATTATTTCCGAGAGTAAATATTGTTCTGGATCTATGTGCAAATAAGTTTCAGCGAATGGATTTTTTTATTCGATGTTTAAATAATTTATGATTATAGCCTCTAAGGAGTGCATAGTCTCATATCAGCGATTTGGTTCGTTTAAACGTCGAGATGGGCGTATTGGTAGAGTGTTTGACTGGCAAAATCGTCTGCATACACATCGGCCAAACGGGAAAACCGGAAACCCGTTTGTTTCGTTTTGAAAAGTTGCATTCAATTTAGGTTTTCCTATTTAGGCGTTGTGCATTTTGATTGATCAAACTGAAGATGAACAATCGGATCGGCTAACCATATAAACTAAAATAAATCTGGAAATATAACAAAACTAGTTGTCAACCGAAATAGGTTTGTAAACGTAGAAATACGATTACCTTTGTAAGCGTATGTCTTACATACTACTTCAGTGATAAGAGATTGGTCATCGGAAAACGAGTTTAACGCGTTTTGGTCAGTGAAACGATTAGAGTTCGGTAAGGTTGAGTTTGATGATTCTATTGCTGTACTATTACTTATGAACATGTAATTAATAACAACTTGTATTAGAAGTCCATACAAACGGTGGTAAACTAATACAAAAGACGATATTTGAAATATAATCTCATAATCGCATGTACCTTGTCTCAGTGTACATGTATTACACATATACTTTCCAGCTGGAAGGAACCCTTAGTCTAATGTATAATGTTTAAAATGCCGCAGTTGTTTCAACAACTTACGTATGTAATTTAGGGAAATAAATCCATTAACAGTCATTGAAAGCAAATTTAAAATACGATCATATGCATATCAAGTGAAAACAGCGTACCATCTTTCAACAACATGCATGGCAAGTTACGTACTCACGATATTTGAGGTAGTGGGGTAACGACATAATAGTTTTTTATGTCCTCAAGGTGTAACGGTTGACAATTAAATGAGCTGTGGTTTTATTTTAGCTCACATAAATTAAAATGTTCAAATTTGAACTATTGGAATCACTCTTAGTCCGTCGACCGCCGTCCGTCTATATGGCGACTTTTCAAAAACCGATTGGTCAGTTTTAAGAACCAGTCGAACAGGAACTATAGTATTCAAGGATCACAGTAAACCAACAAACACGCACAGAAACAAACAACAACTACAATGATGAATTAAAGACAATATATGACATCACAAACATAAAATGGTTGAAAATAGGCCTACCGCATTGGAACGGCCAGTGGCCAAAAGGTAGCTGAAGGTTTAAACAAGGCATTTCATCAATAGTTTAAAAGAACTGTAAATGTCATTGTTCAGTATGTCTAGGTGGTGAACATGTACACATAATGTTCTGAATTCGAATGTAGAATCATCATGAACCATATGTATTAGAGAATGTGTGCATTGAGACATTTCACACTTTTTTAAAAGGACATTGCTGTCACAAAATAATCTCGAGTAGAGCGTATTGGTCGTACATAGCTCTTGTAATCACTTGGCGACATCTGTCAGTCACATGCTAATCCATTGTTCAGTTGAAACAAATTCACCAGTTGCATGATGTTTTCAAGTACCACGGAAAAGCGAGCACATTTTATAGCGCCGGTAGAGGGCGTACGGCAGGGCCGTTCAATGAGTTTATATGTGCGTTAATGCATGTAAAAGTGTCGGTATTTATCAATCTATTTCTCTATAGGGAAAATTGTGTAAGGGTCCTTTCGTGTAGAATTTTAATACTACGCATTTAGCCACGTGTATCACGGCATGAACGTGGGAAATAATGTTTTGGGCGGAACGTTAGTTGTAAAATGCATTGTTCTCCAGTCATGGCCGGGATTGATTGAAAGTTGCTTTGTTTGGGCAGAAGTTGATAACGGTGAATTTCACAGGCAATATGTGGTCAGTATTTATTTTATGAAATATTATCGTACATTTGTATTCAGTGGGCGTCGCCATCTTGTTTGGTGATGTTACTACATCCGGTTAGCTTTTATATTTCACAAACATTAACTTGATACAACTAGCATATGATTCAGAAGTTAACTGTATTAGATATAATTATTGTAGTCGATCATTAATTGAACGATATTAATTTGATAACGTTGTTTAGTAGGTGCATTAGTTAACATTGATAGAATATGCATGTATACATGCCTATGTGTATAACTCATTATTTATAATACAAGATTACATTGATAACGTTGTATGATAGGTGCATAGGTTAACGGTGGTTAAGGTGAGGTGCTATACTTGTATATATGTCGATGAGTATACATGGTATTGTAGAATACGTATACATTGCTTCACATAATAATTAGAGCGTGGCCCACATATATTTACTATATAATGATTTGTTTTTGTACCGATAATTGATACTGAACCGAAATATAAAAGTATGTATTATTACAATCTAAGCCTCCCGGAGTGGGGCTAAGCCTTTAGGGTGTGTAGGCCCTCTAGGTGATTCAACGGGAATCAACGCATAACGTAACGAGCGGTTAATCATCGCGTCATCAACCCTTATAGAAGTATTTTGATGACCATCACCCATCATTGGAATCGCGCATCATTCTTTGTAACATTTGTGATCATCAACTTTGTTGTAATTGCAACAATACTTTAGTGTCATATATAGTCAGTCGACACATTCGGTATTTGTGATAATACTACGAACGTCTTAAACGTTCATGAGAACAGTCTTTTTCATATTTCATCTGTGTATTCGCTTGTTTTTCTTAATAATTATATATATATATTTAACATATTTTAAAAGTTGCATTAAACTTATGTAAATGCAGTGATCGTCAATGATTCTTTCCTGAGTTAGTCCCAACCACAAAAGCCCAATATGTCAGTTAGCTTATAGTGTTTTGTTTTAAGAGTTTAATAAATATGACATCTTATTAAATATAAAACACTTGTGTTTCTTTTTCTTTTTTTAGTAATCACTTAACTTTATAGGTGTAACATTCAAAGACCACAGACAACCATAAACGCGATAAAGGGAAATAAAAGGCAAGATATGACATCACACACATAAAAGAGTTGACAATAGGGCTACCGCCTTGTAACGCCGCTTGGGGTTTCAACCTGGTTCTATGGTGCATCAAATCTCACCCTTACCCTATTGTTATCCCAATAAACGGGACATTGTTAATAAAGATATCGCCCCAGGTTATTTTCTCTAACAAACAAGGCAGTATCAATAGGCAATAGAAGTAAAGCACATAAATGATTATGTATATACAATATAAAAAAGCCTAGAAAGCCATACAAAAAGTACTCAATGACTTGGCTGAAGCCAGAGCAACAAGAGAACGAATCGTTAAGGGTACGACAAGACAAGATTCAAGACAAACATCAAACGCTACCGTCTTATAAGCATTTAGGTAGACATCGTCATAGATTCCATAATCTGTCCGGTCATCACACAATCAAAGTTTCAAAGTTTATGGCAACGGTAGCCCTGCTGGAGTAGCTTTTCAAAAAGAAACTAGAATTATCACTGAAAGTGATTAATACCCCCACGACACCGCCTTGTCACATAAACATTGGCAACCACAAGAAAACAATTTAAACATATTTATTTCCAATTAATGTACATGGAAATGGGGACGGGCCACAAGTTATTACAACATTAGAAATCCGGCCCTCCCGCTACAAAATATTCATACAATTTAGACAATGACAAATAAATTATTTAAATTACAAAATATGAAATAAACAGGTAAAAAAAAGACAGAGAGAGAGAGGGGGAGAGGAGAGGAGATGAGAGGAGAAGGTGAGAGAGTTTTCAATATTTTTAGTGATCAGGGAAGAAAACTAACACAAGCTTGCGTGTTACACCGTTCAAGTCAAAGATGTATACGTGTAATAAAAAGAGACATGGTCATGAAGAGGATGCATTATAAATCGTTTAAATTTAATACAAACCTAAATTAGCAGGTTCCTCAGATTTTTTTTTATAATTTAATATTTTATTTCACAAGAAAACATTTGTAAGTCAAGATACATATACTCTATCAAACAGTATTTTATTCATGATATGTTCATAGTATTAACCAACAAAGGTTTCCAGTGAAACAGTTTAGTTATGTAGAGAGTAGATGAAGAAAATAGTTTAAAGAAGAAAAGAAGAGAAGTAAGACAGACAAATAATACAGATAAAAGAAGTGAAGAGGTACGATGAAAGAAGTAGAGTTTCGGTTTGTCTAATTTGGTGTTTAATAATTATACTTGATCGATCAGTTAATAAAGTTTCGCCATTTTGTCTCATGGGTCTCAAATTTATCGTTCGCAAGGGCTATACATTTTTTTCCATTTCGATTCGTCTGTATAGATAAGTCTTGAAACAAATAAATTTAGGAATGGTGTTTGTGCATTTATTTCTAAAAATAAAATACTTTCCACTAATAATCAAGAAGTTGTTTATAGTGTTATTGATAGAAAAGTCTGTTATGCAAAAAGATATAGTGTCAACTTTCAAATCTCTTGATAAGTTTAAGCCGGAAATGTATGTTTTTAACTCCGACCAAAACGTTTGAGCAATATTACATTCCCAGAACAAATGATTTACAGATTCAATATGCATACTGCAAAAGTCGCAGAGATTGGACTGAACAATATTGCATTTGAATAAAAATGTATTTGTCGGTACTATGCGCATTAAATATTTATATTGAAATTCTCGAAGTTTCGTATCTATAGTTGCTTTCAATGGCAGCATATATATTTTTTTCCAGATTAATGTAGTATTTGTAAAAGCTTCCCATTTTTTCTCTGATTTAATTTCTATTTTTCTGTCAGTATTCATTTGATATTCATATAAAAAGTTAGTGGCCCGTTTAGCCTTTAACAATTTGTTTAGGAGTGTCTCATCTCTTTTCTAGTACGGAAAATCAGTAATGGATGTAGATACATGAACGAGACGTAATAGTTGGCCATTACATAAGTAGCTCCATTAACGTCTGTATATTTTTGGTAATAATAAAACCACTGTTGAGTTCCGGTTTATTTCCGACGCACAAGCGCAGCAGGCTATGTATTACGGTTTAACGAACGCCATTTTGCTTTGATGAGATAGACGGATCCTGGTGTACAGTAGGTCGACGTTATACGTTACATTGGACATTTCAAGCCATTGTAATCATTGCAAAATCGTGGGCGAAAATATTTTTGGGCGAAGGTTAGTACCGTAGATAAGTTTTGGTAGGTAATATGGCATATGATGGTTTTGGTGGAGAAGTAGGTCATGTTTCACGGGGCTGTCCACAAGTTCATGAATGTGTGGCTATGGCTGTGGGCAGTGTTGAGAACTTATCACACACCATTACGGGGCTTATGTGATAGGGATGTTGTGGAGTGTCTATATGTATTTATAAGATTATGTTGAGTGTGAAAAAGTTGGCCTATGTGGGGCAAGTTTGTTATTGTTTTTTACGGTTGTTATTGTTTGCGCATGCGCATAAGTTAGGATCACGCTGTCACTCACTTTGCCACAGCCATCTTGAAAATGTTATGTGTGTTGTTGTTGGTTGTAAGTTTTAGTTCAAGCAGGAAGTGTTGGTGAAGAGTTCATTTGAAAGGACAGGTGGGTAGATGTAACATTCATATAGTGTGCAGGTGACGTAACTATGATTCATGAACTGGAATCAGAATAGCTGTCGTTGTGTTTTTTCGAGGAAGACTTTTGGCGGGAAAGTTTCTTGTTCATTCGTTTGCTCGCATAGATGGTTCGAAATACCTTTCAAGAGCATTACTACGTCTTGCACAATAAGTGAAGAAATTATGTTTTTATGAAAGCTGAAGTTAAACAGATTTCCGCACGCCACAGACCTTGATGGGTGGTCCTCGTGAGAGGCTGCTGTCAATGTCTTCCTAGCCATGTCAAAATTGATTGTTTGTTTTGGTATGGTAGTTTTAGTTTGAGGTGGAGGCGGACCACCAGTTTTCCTGGGTAGAACCAGTACTGTACACCTGCTGATGCTTATGGATGAAAAGGCAAAGTAAATGGTTGCTGTGCATTTTGGAAAGTCAACCTGGTGACGTTGAAATGTCATCGACCAAAAGTGATACAGAGACCGATCACAGAGCAAACACATCAAAGCATTGAATCGGTAGTTGCTCATAATTTCGAGAGTCTTGTCTCCGCGATAGTATAGAATGATAGAGAGAAAGAGATCGTCTTAAAGGGTTTGCTGTCTGAAATACCACTTGAAAATGTGAGAAGGCCATGTAAACGTTTGTTGTTCGCAACAGGGTGAGAAAGGTCGTGACAGTACAACACAGGCAAACATTTCATGCGCCGCAAAGTGTTGTTTCTCTAAGTAATTGTGCACGACGTCGTACGTGTGTTTTTTGTATTCATGTGTAAATATGCATTTAAAGGGCAATTAGATTGTATGTCCTGTCTTACAGACGCCTCGGTATATAATAAAGGCCTGTAAAAGGCGTCTTCTTTACAGGCCTGTTCCCAACTGTAAAGTTGACTATTTACCCCTAAATATAGCAGGAATCTATCCCAATCAAAAGGCAAAATTCGTCTGAAAATGTGAAGAAAGGAAAAAATATGCAATGTTTGTCTGTTGTGGGTCTGAGAAGTTATAATTACAATTCAGGTATATAATGTATGGAAATTTATCAAATCGTACAATTTGCCCAAAATGAGGGAAAGTGCGTTCTTTTCTACCAAAATGGGCAGGCCTGGGCCTCTTCCAAGTTTGGTGCGAAGAAGCCCTGGAGTGACGTGTGTGAAATAGAGAATAATATGTGACCTCGTGTGTTTCAAAGATATTGTGTTTGCAGTGTTCTGGTTGAGTAGGCAGCTGCTAGACGATTGATGAGTTTGCAGCCTATATGCCTTTTGGTGCCCTTCGGTTTGTATTCAGGTATGTGCTGATGGTATTCGCTATGTACCTTATATGTTCTCGTGCATTGTACATATAATACATGTCTTGGGTAAAGCGCCATGACCGAGATGGCATATGGAACGTCTTACAGCTGGGTTGTTCAACTGGCATGACCCAGATGGGAAAGGCACAGCATGTCTGGTGTTAAAATTGTAAACGAGAAGTGTTTGTGGTCAAAAGTTAAGTGCAACATTTCAGTTTTGTTGAATGTTGTGAGAATATGGCATTTTAGCAGCAAAGTAGTTAACGATTTGTGAGAATACTCACAATTTCAAGAATCTGTGCAATGGCTGTATTGAGAAACTCACACGCATGGTTCTTTCATTTCAGGGTGTGTCCTTGTCTTTGCAGTGATAATTGAGAGGATAGATGGGTAGATATATATTCATTTATGGTGCAGGTTATGTATAACTCATTAACTGTGACACGTTTCATGAATAGTTATCGGGTGTCATTGTGAGAATGGCTGTGGAAGGCTTTTAGCGGATAATTTGGTTTTATTCCATTTGTTAGCTCACAGATACATGGTTCGAAACTGCTTTCAATATTATTATTGTTCTTGCAAGATGTCATGTGCAAATAGGCAATTGAAGGGCAATTCCATTCGCTTGCTGTTGTGGGATATTGCACCTTTGATGATGTTGTGTCTGATAAATTGTGGTCTTTTGTATGTAGGAATGAATAATATGTGACATGTACAAAAGAAGACGTTTTTACATACGCTAACCTGAGGGGTGGGAATACAGTTTGGTACGAAAAGCGATGGATTGACGTGTATGATACTGGAAATATTGTCTGATCTCGTGTATGTATATCTTCCTTGCATTTGTGGAGAAAGTCTGTATTATACAATACTGTGTGTCCTTGTCTTTGCAGTGATCTGCTTCAGGTGGCAGGTGCTAGGCGATTGTGGATTTTGCAGCCTGTTTGCAGTGTGGCGCCCTTTGCTTTCTATTCAGGTAAGTCCTGATGGTAGTCGCTGTGTACCTTATATGTTATAGTGCAATGCATGTGTAATAGTGTCTTGGGTAAACCGCCGTGACCGAGGTGGCATATTGAACGTCTTACAGCTGTGTTGTTGGAGTGGCATGACCCAGATGGCATAATGAACGGTTTGCAGCTGTGTTGGTTGAACTGGTGTGACCCAGATGGGAAAAGGCACAGCTTGCCTAATGTGAAAACTGCAGACGTGAAGTTTTTTTTGGTTAAAGTTAGGTGCAACATTTCAGTTTCGTTTAGTGTTGTTTTTGTAAGAAAGTGAGTGCATCATTACAGTTTTTGTGGTGTTGTGAAAATATGGCATTTAAGTCGAAAAGTAGCTTTTGGTTTACGAGACTGGTCGTAATTTGACGAATCTGTGCAAAGGCAGCATGCAGTACTGCACATGCATGGTACTTTCATTTCACGAACAATTGATATGAGGGGATAGGTGGCAGGGCCTGCCCTGGGTATTCTGTTCTTGTGCAACTACTCGCAAAATGAGAGGAGAAGGAGCCCTAGTTGAGAAATAAGAGCCGAAGGCGTGAAAGTTGGAGCCATTTTTTCACCATAGAACAAAGTAATTTTGAAAATAAGCGGCATATATGCATTGATACATTTTGGTCTGGCAGGCACATTTTGGCAAATTTAGGAGGTGTCGTCGAGCAAAAAACTGAATTTAGCGGACGTTTACAAGCTATGTCTGCTGTTAAAGTATTTGCAATGTATTACATCTTCACAAAAGTTATATAGGAAACGTACGTCGAGGGGAATTATATCAAATAAGGCCATTTCTCTGATCTCATATTGTATTTTAATAGTATTTATTTCTAGCAATAGGAACTAATCACTTTCGATTTCTTTACTTTTCAACACCCGACAAAGTTTGCTGTACTCATTAACAAACATGAACCATAGTTTCCTTTGTCGTTGTTAGATTGTCCGGTACGCTTGCCCATGTTTGTATAAGACCTTCAAACCTGATATCAGGCTGTGTTGTGTTAATCCTATTATGACTGAATTGCAGCTGTCTTCTTAGACAGTGTCTGAATGTTTGTTTACAAAATGTTACGTGCAAGCATCAATGACCCACAATATACATGCATGATCAATCGACTGGTAATGAGACTTTTATCTGTCTGTGTAATCAGCTAGCGAACTTTATTCATTCAGTTCAGTGAACCAGTCCACTTTTCTTTTAGACTGTTACACAGCGCATGTCCACCAGGAATGCTGTGTAGCAGTCTATTTCCTATATCCTCTAACAGCATTGTAAAGATGTAAAGACCAGCTTTTATTACCCATTCGCAAGTCATTTTCGCAAAAGTTTTAAAAAAAATCCCCAAATGTTTCTTTTTGTCTCCATTTTCGACATTGGCGAATTGCAGTGGAGGCCTAGGATGGGTAGATGTTACATTCATTTATAGCGCAGGTGATGTAGAACTATGCCTACTTTCATGAATAACCATCGGGTTTGCTTTTAACAAACGCAGTGAATGACTTTTAGTGCGCAATTGTGTTTTATTGCATTCGTTAGCTCACACAGATGGTTCGAAACTGCTTTCAAGAGCATTGTTGATGTTGCTTGTTGTCATGTACAAATGGGCAAATCTGGGGCAATTCCATTGCACAGACTGCCATCAAGGTTGCCTGACGTGTGTTGCATGAAACAAGTTGCCTCATGCATATCACTAGGTAGCTATACACTATAGGAACTACCGAAGAACAAGTGGCTGGTCTGTGTTAGGCCAAACAAAAATACCTGTCTTTCAGGTGGCCCGACCAAACCTGTTTTTAAGGGGCCGACCCTAAAACTTATGGGAAAAAAAATGGTTCTGAACAATGACGTATTGCAATATATCGAGGTAAACTGACAATACAGAGGAACTTTCAGTTGTATCTTCAACTTGTATGGGGTTTATGAGATAAGTACTTGCAGAATCTCAAAATATCTTGCTCCAAAAAAAGATTTGTATCAATTTCCTACCTACCTACCGCGATATTTCAGAGCAATAGGAAACACACCTATTTTTGTTTTTGCCTTAACAGCCTACTTGGTGGTGGAACATGTTCTTACAACCGTAAATGAACAAACGACCATACGTATGGACGAAGGTTGGCTTTTTTTTGTTGAAATTATCACCATGACGTGATGTTGAGCCATGTCGAAAACTATTTTGAATCCACATCAAACATGACCGCCAGACATCTTGTTTGTTGTCATGGAGTGATGTAATAAGGACTTGTATAAAAAACAAAATGCGCCTACTCTGAAACTACTTCGTGCACCTTCATCACACTGCAGAGGGCTGTTGCTCTTGCAGCAAATGGGAGTAATACAGAAATGACAGCGCTCGACATCTCCATACAAATAAGAGAAATGTAGAAATGACAGAGCTCGACATCTCTATGAAATCACTGTAATGCAGGAATAACAGCGGTCGACATCTCTGTAAAAGTGAGAGTAATGCGCAACGACAGCGCTCGACATCTCCATAAAAATGGGAGAGATGCAGAAATGCGCTCGTCATCTCTGTGAAAATGAGAGTAATGCAGAGAAGTCTCCATGAAAATGAGAGTAATGCAGAAATGGCAGTGCTCGACATCTCCATGAAAATGAGAGTAATGCAGAAATGACAGCAGGCGACATCTCCATAAAATGGGAGTAATGCAAAAATGACACCACTCGACATCTCCATGAAAATGGGAGTAATACAGAAATGACAGTGGTCGACATCTCCATAATAATGGGATTTATGCAGGAATGGCAGCGCTCGACATCTCCATGAAAATGAGAGTAATGCAGGAATGACAGCGGTCAACATCTCCATAAAATGGGAGTAATGCAGAGACGTCTCCATGAAAATGAGAGTAATGCAGAAATTACAGCGGTCGACATCTCCATAATAATGGGATTTATGCAGGAATGGCTGCGCTCGACATCTCCGTGAAAATGAGAGTAATGCAGGAATGACAGCGGTCGACATCTCCATAAAATGGGAGGAATGCAGAAATGACAGCGGTCGACATCTCCATAAAATGGGAGTAATGCAGAAATGACGGCAGTCGACATCTCCATGAAAATGAGAGTAATGCAGAAATGACAGCGGTCGACATCTCGATGATAATGGGAGTAATGCAATAATGACAGCAGTCGACATCTCCATAAAATGGGAGTAATGCAGAAATGACAGCGGTCGACATCTCCATGAAAATGAGAGTAATGCATAATGACAGTGCTCGACATCTCCATGAAAATGGGAGTAATGCAGAAATTACTGCGGTTGACATCTCCATAAAATGGGAGTAATGCAGAAATGACAGCAGTCGACATTTCCATAAAATGTGAGTAATGCAGAAATGACAGTGGTCGACATCTCAATGAAAATGGGAGTAATGCAGAAATGACAGTGGTCGACATCTTCATAAAATGTGAGTAATGCAGAAATGACAGCGGTCGACATCTCCATAAAATGTGAGTAATGCAGAAATGACAGCGGTCGACATCTACATGAAAATGGGAGTAATGCAGAAATGACAGTGGTCGACATCTTCATAAAATGTGAGTAATGCAGATATGACAGCGGTCGACATCTCGATAAAATGTGAGTTAAATGCAGAAATGATAGCGGTTGACATCTCCATAATATGTGAGTAATGCAGAAATGACAGCGGTCGACATCTGCATAAAATGTGAGTAATGCAGAAATGACAGACAGCGCTCGACATCTCCATTAAAATGGGAGTAATGTGAAAAGAGAGTAAGAGACAACACTTGACATTTCAATACGTACATGAGGATTTGCTTTTTACACAAATTAGGATAGGATTTTTTATTGTATTGCTTAAATGTCGACTTTGTAAGTTAGGGATTAGAAGTTTAATTTACAGTATTTATTTTGTATAAATTATTCATGGCAACACCCCATTTAATGATAAGATCATATTTATTTTAGCCAGTTTGTTCAAAATGAATAATGACAACAATTATTCCAACTTGTTATAGGGTGCCGTGTGTAACAAAACTATTTAGCTCAAAAACATGTTGTTTTTTCACTATTTAACATAATGGAGTGCACCATATTTAAATAAATCGACATGATTTAAATAAATTGACACTTAATAATTTAAATAAATCCTCTTGATTGAAAGTATATCCTTAAGATTTAAAATATATCGTCACGATTAAAATATATCTATGTGATTTAAATCATTAGAATAATTATATGTAATTATATTAAAATATTTCTATCTATGCTCATAGAGGATTTGTTTAAATGGTGTTAATTTGTTTAAATGGTGTCGATTTATTTAATTACAGTGAATTTAATTAAATTGTTGCACATTTACACTATAACGAAGGTCGACTTATTTAGATCACAAACGAATAATTACATCAAAACCATTTAGTTAAATCGTATGGATAAAATCAAATATTTAAATCGTAAGGATATACTTTAAATCGAGAGCATATATTTAGTGTCAATTTATTTAAATCGTTGGTACAGTCCATGTTAAATAGTGAAACAAATTGTTTTTGAGCTAAATATATATATTTTTTTAAAACGGCGCACCATTGTTCCATTTCATAATTTCAGTCCATTACTTATTTTGAAAACATTTGCCGCGATGTGTTGGCGAACATTGCCGCAACTTAGCAGTGAACATCACCACAAGCATCGCCAGAACAGTGCAGAGAAACATTTTATGCAAATGAAGTTTGCTGCAAAGTTGCCGCGCACTTTTACTATGTAAATGAGGTCTGCGGCAAAGTTGCAGCAAACATCGCCAAAACATCGCCAGAAGATTACAGCTAAAAGCGTTATGCAAATGAAGTTTGCTGCAAAGTAGCCGCACACTTTTACCATGCAAATGAGGTCTGCGGCAATGTTGCCGGGAATATCTCCGGAACCTCACCAGAACCTCATTTGCATATTTGTTCGCTGCAACTTTGCCGCAGACCTCATTTGCATGGTAAAAGTGTACCGCAACATCGCCGCAAACTTGTCTGCCGCAGCTTTGCAGCAAATAGTCGCCAGAAGCCTATATTTTTGGTATGGGAGTGGACAGTACTCGTCCCACAGTACCGTAAATTGCCCAGTACCAGCTACGTAACCCTACGCCGGAGAATAGATACACTGAATGTCTCGCGCAACTGCTTGGGCAGTAATTTATTAGAGCAAGTATAGGTCCCAAAATTGCCCTAAAAGGAATGGACAGGTAGGCCTTTATTACGCTATTCAACTGTAGTAACTTCTTCTCATTAATCGGACCACCGTGAAATCGAAGGCAAACGTTATCATAATATCAGCCTATTCTTAAACAAGACTCGAACGTTTGTGTGTCAATTTAGGATTTTTACTAGCGAACGCGAAACTGGGAACCATTCAGATACTTCCGACACGGAAGTAAATGTATGAAGTTTTGAATATGAGAAAATTGAACCGTTTATTGAACAACAAATGAATGGAATAAAACAATGAAGACTTAATCCATCATATTAATTGAAAAATATTTGAGATAAATCATTAATTTCAGGTGCGGAGGAGGCGTTGCACAGGAAATTGCGTCTTTAATTATTCATAATTTTCCATTACAGATATGTTGAGATTTTATCAGTAGGTGATAAAATGTCGTTCGCAACATCTCGTACACTGCTTCGCTGCATGACTCAAATGTAATACGCAGGTTTCCATATTGGTTACATCATACTAGCGTGACGCGTTTCAGATTCCCGCTTAAACGAATTTGTATTCAAAGTTATCCTCAACATTTTGCAATGTCATTTAGCCGATTGCTCCATCTATAGTTCATTTACGTGAAAGCAGTGATAAAACATTCATCTGTATCGTAAATAACAAGCATGCAACACAAATCATACATCAACACGTGTGGCAAGCGGCCATAATGTTTATGTAGCAACAGCTTTGCAACAGTGCACTATTTCCTGTGCCGTTGCCTTCCGGCTAACAGAATGTAAAGATTTTGAAGATACCGAAGGGCCGTGATACACACGAGGCGGGATCCCGAAGAATGACGGGATTGACCGAGCGTTCACGATTGGATAAAATCTGTGTTACTCGGTTTTTATCGTTAGGTTCTATAGTAAAATAAGAATCTTTGGCAGAGTAAAAAGACGATAAGTTTCAAGATTTTGATTTTGAAAGATACATGTATTTAATCAGTTTGCATGAATGTGCATGAAATATGCAGGGTTTTAAAAGAACCACATTGAAGATACCTTAATGTTAACAATAAACTTGGTTGAACACAGTGTATTAGCCAGCCAACCGTGCAGCCGACTTTTTCACGACCGTTTTAGAAAAATCGCGGCCAATATTTGAGGGAGTGGGTGGGGTAATTTTTTTTTTTGTTGCTCAGCAACACTTCCAAATTTTTACTTTCTCAATATTGTCATGCTTTGTGTACATGTATAGAAGAAATATGACCTAAAATGTATTTTGTCACCTTTATCTGTAAAAATAAATTACCCCAGAGACACCCACTTGTCGTGAATTGTCGCGTGTAAGCAACGTATTTTGCACACCCTGTTTGCATATTTGCACACCCAGTTCTTGAATTTCTGCCTAATACACTGGTTGAACATCAAGGATAAAGACCGAGTTTATCACCTACCAGAATGTATTGGTATGCTCTTATTTCTGGTCACTGATTGGTCAGTTTTTTTGATGATGCTCTATCGAAATTAGGAATTACCTTTATAGAACTGTTGTTATAATCATTTATGAGGACTGTAAGGGGACATTTTAGTGATATTTTCTGATGTGAAGTAGATGTTTACAAATACATACACCATGTACACTGTCGCGTGCAATAATAAATTCCTATCTGACAATACCACTCTTCCTACGACAGGGGACGAAATATATCTACTGTATACTCGTCCTGTAGGACAAGTGCCATTAACATGTTACTCGTCCTTATAGGATGTTTACTCTTCCTGCTCTGACTGTAAAAGTTCATAAGTCAAAGTAGTCAGATACCATCTTTTAACACTATTATATATAAATATAACAAAGGGAAACATCATAACGTGTTTTTTTCTTTTTATAAATCATTGCAAATTATGAAACTTTGACCAGTATTATAGATGACTATATTCGTATTTATATTCTATAGTTCACTACAGTCTGATGTTACTCTGGCATGGTATATATTTTCCACTTTTCCTGTGAAAAAATTCCTTCTTAATTTTTCTTTTTTTAATAATTATTAGAATAGAATTAGAAACTACAACACAGGAAAACAGCATACTTGTTGTAATTCCCCTTCCTGAAGGCCCTGGACCCAGTCACCTAAAAGCTGACTAGTGCCCTTCAAGATTCCCCCGTGAAAGTGTTGTTTGTATAACATCAAATACCGTAACGTTTGCGCTCCTTGAAATTAGAACGGGACCCGCATTTTAGAATGTCCCAAAGTGGAAATGCGTAAATTTCCCAATAACCGGTTGACTTAAATTGCATTTTATCGTTGATTAAACAGAGTTGCAACTATTTACTGCATTTAATCGCTTAATAAACTATGTAAGAACTATTTTCTTTGTTGTTGTTTTCTACTGAAATGATACTCGTCCTCTCGGATGACCGATTCATGGATTTCACTCGTCCAGATTCGAAAATCACTCGTCAATACGAGCGGACACATTTTTGTGCCCTGTACGATCTGTAGTCAACCCGCGGATATATCGAAGTCAAAAGTCACCAAAGTGCCATTTAAATATACTCATCATTTGTCTGATCTTGTCTGGATATCCGGTCAACATTCCTAAATTAAGTATCTGTCATTTTCAGCAGTCGAATGCGATTGAACTACTGATGTCATTATGTTCTGCATTATGACATAAGAAGTGCATTCTCAGTATCTCGAGTACATCATTAGGATCAGATTGCCGAACAATTTTGGAATGAGGTCACACTAGTAGGACATAACCAATATGGTGTGGTGATATTCGATATACATTTAAGTAATGCTGCTTAGCAGTGAATGAGATGTTGTAAATGGATTTATTTTTTGTCTTGGTCTTAGAAACCTGACACATTTCCGATATATAAAAAGAAATCAATCAATTAAATCATTATTCAAAGCACCTTGAAAGGAAACTTAATTGCTGACAAAATAATTACCCGTCAATAAAACACACAGAAGTTCGCAGTTTTGCTGATTGCCGACGACTCAAATTTCGCCCAACATGGATAAAAAAACGAAGTCAGTCAAATTAGAGCGAAGTTTAAAGCGACTTCGCCTAATTGCGAGACCCCTGATGTAGTCAGTCACATGAGTATTGATTGTAAACACTTTCTCTATAAGTAACCTATTATTCATGTCTGACACAAACATATCGAAACTGCATTGGTTTATAAAATAAAGGAATGTGTTTGGTATAAAGCGCAAGTTTGTTTAAATTGTGATTGTTTTACTGAGAGAAATCATTGGAAATGTATGTATCCTACGATTAGTCATAGACATTAATATTGTGTCTATGTAATTATCGAATAATTAGTATTTTTCACTAAATATGAAACGAAGACCAGAATAATATTGCATTCGATCAACATGCACTGTCCATTTTAGGACGCGCGATCCGCACCATTTTCTATGAGATTGTGCTTTTTTATAAACTTAATGCACGCTGATCGCGCATACAAACGTAGAAAACAATTCAATTTGTGACAAATATGCATGCGACATCGTAATCCGTAAATTTTAACTAAATGGACACAAACTCTGATTATTGTTTATCAGAGCTAGTCTTGATCATCTTTAACGCTTGATTGTAAGGGGGCACTCCTTAATTTCGCACGAATGTCCATGGTGTAAATCAGAAAGACATCAACTAAGCATCTTTTAGGTCCATAGACCAGGATGGTATTTAGAATAATTATGAAGCAACTGTTTGATGTTGTTTTCAGTTTTGAGTACTTATAAGTTTATTTTGGTGTATTGGAATATGCATTCTTTGTTTTTTTTGGAGGCTATAATTTGAAAAATGATCAACTAGCAAAAACTTCCAAAAAGTAGGTAAAATGGCTGATTTTCACTCACGGGGAGATCAGCATTGAATATCTTTTTAAAACGCCGGAGAAGATTTGTAAAACTTAGCATTTCCTGATATGGAAGAGCATTATGAGTGCAGACATGACACTGATATGCTTAGGAAAATTCATTTTTTTTATTTATTGACATTTGAAATATTGCTAAATTTGCTTTTTAAGCATGTTTTGAGGGGTGGGGTAATCTTAAAGAAATGGGACTAAAGTTGTACAGAACATGCTTTTTGATGGAAACATGGGTAATTTTATTGTCTTCTAAGAAATGTATGACACAATGCTGATGTGATTTATTTTTGCTCAAGAATGCAGGCTAAGGGCTTGTCATGGGTTTGATTATTGAGAACTGTACATTAAACTGTGGAGTGCCCACTTAAGGGTCCAACCTTTGTTTCCTGAAACAGTCAAATGAAGTATTTTTTGTCTGTATTTCAACATATTTTCAAAGTTTGTTACCTTTCGGTTTGTTTGCGAAGAGAACTACTTCGGTTAGAATGTAATTTGTCGATAAGGCAAACACGCATTGCTACGAAACCCAGATTATGAACAACTCAGTAAAATATGTATATTGTAATACTCCACGATGCACCGTATCGTATCTTGAGATATCTCAATATGTCTAATTTATCTTGAGATACTCCATGTTGAGATACCACATTTTATATTAAGATATTTGTATTGAGATATCTCAATTAATCCCCATAAATCTCAATGTATATCTCAATTTATCTTGAGATCACTGTCTTGAGATGTCTTAAGTTGTTTTGAGATATCTCAATGTGTCTTGAGCCATTGATATCTCAAAAGAAATTGAGATATATCTTACAATTTCTCAAGATGTATCGCAACTTATCGTGAGATATCTAACTTGCGATATCTCGAGATCCCATGTGTCTTGCGGTCGGTATATGCAATTTGAGTAGGATTTTCTAAGTTTGAGGTGGGCTTTATGCCAATTAAAAAACTATCAATTGATGTAATTCTTGGGTTTGCCTTAGCATTGTTTCATTATATTGACAGTTTGCTATCGGTAATGTCCCGTTTAAGATGACGTTAAACATAGAATAGCATGTGGCGTGACGTCATGTGACATGACTCATGTCACATGACGTCATTATGTTGTCGCGTTAAAATAAAATAAAACGCATAATATAGCGGCTTTATAGAAATTGAGTTATAGGAGGCAACCTTTTAGAGTGGAAATGACTTCTACTTGCACATTTCAGACCTTATTCATGCTATGGAAAAAAAACAGACCTTAAGACAAAATATTGCAAACAAGCTGTTAAACGGGCATTTCAGTGTTATCTTAAAAAGGTGTTGTTAGGCATGGATGGTATTTATAATAATTATAAAGCACATGTTTGATATTGTTTTCAGTTTTGAGTAGTTTTAAGTTTATTTTGGTGTATTGGATTACGCCATCTTTGAGTTTTTTGGAGGCTATAAATAAAAAAATGCTCAACTTCGACGTTAAACATGGCTGCTAGCGTCCATCTTTGTTTACATAGAGTTATTTAGTAAAAACTTGTAGCGACTACTGCTCTGAAACTACTTGACGGATTTTCATGAAACTTCACAGGAATGCTGATCTACCTATCAAAAATCTATCAGTAGAGCTTCAAGGTCATTGACCTCTTGTTGGAGTCTGGCTTGACCACTGCTACATTATCTTTAAAATGGCCGACAGAGTTAGTAAATATTCATGTTTTGAAAACAAACGAGTGTATTATTCGCTATTGTAAGACAATTAAAAACAACATATGAGTTTGTCAGTCTTCGAAATTAGCCGGTAGCCTGAAGCCCGCAGTTAGGAAAAATCATGTCAGGCATGTAAATTTTGCAAGCGGGCATGTTAAAAAAAAGACGAAAATGCTAAAATAAATCGAAATGAAATCCGACACAAAAATTAACGACAGCTTGTAAACTAATTTAAAATTCGATTTTTATTTTGTTTATACATATATATCGCCGGAAACAACTCTCGGTTTCAGAACAGACTGGTTTTCAATTTTATTTGCTACAGTTGCTGCCACGCGAATTACGACTTCTTCTCAGTATCCCCGCGGCCGTTTTTCCATCGAAGTCCCTGCGATCGTACCGCGGATTGTCCCCCGAAATATCGCGGGATTTTCCGTGACCGTAAAAGTCACCGCGATTGCAAAATCCAGTATCAAAAGAAAGCAATCGCGGGGATTCTCTGTGATAGGTTCGCGGGGGAACGCGGTGGAAATTAGAGCAGGGATCTGAATCTGTACAATGAAGAGCCTGTTACGGCATAAACTCATCGGAAGAGAGGCTGTTGCTGTTGGTAGCACTTTACGAGAGGTGATTTGAAGCTCTCCAATGATGGCATGCAAACGAAACTGTCTCCAAGATGGTTCCAATCAATAATGGTCTTTGGAAAGAATGAGTTTTTATATTGTTCATTCTTGCACTGTATTGTTTTGAAACACTTTGAACTATTTAGCATCTGATTGTCTATAATGTTATTAGCTTGAAAGTCACTGAAAGTTTAGGTCTTTCAGGAATTAGATAGTCTTGGCATTTGAATCAATAAAAAACGTAATAAAACTGATAAATACGATGAATACATTTCAAAAGCAATACATATTTCAAACTTTTAATGCATTTAATAACACATGTTTTTCGGTGATTGTGTCGCGGTGGTCAAAAGTTATTGTCCCCGCGTTGAGTGGACTGTCCGCCGATCTCAGGGACAAAATCAGAGTGTCCGCGGTGAGATAAAATCTCCGCGTTGAGTGTTATTAATCGTAATCCGCGTGGCAGCAACTGTATTTACGAACGACGTTGGGGACGAATGAGCAATATTTAGTATGAATCAATATCGCAATGTAAACCCGACTGATAATGAACTGAAGATCTTTTCCGGTCTATTTTGTAACCTCGATGTACGATGAGCTTTCTTCATTATTTCGAAAGAGTGTAACCCGGCAGAAAAAAATAATGCAGACGTTAGGGACTCAAAAAAACAACACTTATTAAACCTAACGCATAATTTTTACACCCAGTGACTGAGAATAAAGTGTCAAAACAATCGAGTTCTTTATTTTATTTAATTATTTATGATATTATTCTAGAGAACATGTAACTTTCTGTGACAATATACGTATTAATATTGTCTAAAAATAACACTCAAATTACACTTAAAAAAATCGGGTCAGTAGAAATGTGTTCGGCTAGTCAATTTTTGTAAGTCATATGCCCTGTGGGCTAGTGGCTCAAAATGTTTTTCGTGAAGACTTGTTATTGTAATTACAGAGCTCCAGACAAACGTCCATGTCAAACGATATTTTACCTCCTAAATAAATCTGCAGTGCTGATTCAGATTATTTTAAAGAGTAAATGTTATGTTTTTGCTTTTTAATTCAAAATATGACTTTATTAAACTAGCAATTGTTAATTTGCAATGCTGTTTTCACTCCCTTTTTTTTATTGTTGATTTCTTCAATTTGAAGTCTCACAGAAATTGCTTATCTGGAGTCCGTCACGAAAACTTAACATTGGCTACAACTTTCTCATTTCTTGATATTTCTTCATCACACTTTCAATATATACTCATCATGACAACACATTACAATACTAAAATATAAAGGTCAAGGTCACACTGAAGGTCATTATATGGGTTAAATACTCGATTTTTTCTTCACGAAAACTTGACGTTGGTTATAACTTTCTTATTTCTGAGGAGTATCATTATTTTACGATGGGTGGTTTCACATATAGTGGACTTGTACTTCGCTGAATTTGCTTGTTTTCACAGGGTTTCTTTTTAATGAAGTATTGCAATTAATTTATAAGCATAACATGCAGCTTCATCTGGCACATACAAAGGACATACTTTAAGAGTTAAGATCAGTGCCTAGAATGTGTTATGTAAATATACAAAATTTGAAGTAAAACATGTTTAATCTAAATTTCAGTTGGCTGATTAATTTTTTGTACGCTCTGTGCTGTTGGACATCTCTGTAGTGTAAGGAATCATGCTTTTCTTTCGAGAAAAGAGATCCAGGTTCAAGTCCTGGCGGGGAACCTGGCACACTTACTGAGCTGTACAAACTTAGTTCTGGGATAATCACAACTTTAAAATAAATACATATCAAATTCTTGCTAATATGTCATGCTAACAATATCATCCTTTTACTGCCTTTCAAATATGTCCGTACTCCGCATGCTATAATACATGTATTATAGCTTTTCTTGTTATATTTATATTTTCTAGCTTTAATTTTGATTTCCAATCTATTGACATACTTCATAGTATAGACATATAAATAAGAAATCGTGTTTAGGGATCTCATATATATCAGTTAAGATCTTTAAAAGTGTAAAACTCTTTTTTTTCTATAATCTTATAATTGTTCTATAAATTGTATTCCTCTATCAAACCAGGACTTATGGTGATAGAGGAATACAATTTATAGAATATAATATTGATATTACTTATGATATAGGATAACACTGGTTTTATTCTGTTGGCAACTTCCTTGGAAGCTATTTTGTAATCAACATTGAGAAGGCTTATGGGTCGCCAGTTTTCTAACAGAGTTATATCTTTTCCTGATTTTGGAATAAGAGTTATGACGCTTTGTTTCTGAAGCTCTGTCATTTCTGCCGTTTGAGAGGAGTAGTTTAATTAATTGAGTAGATATTTTTTAATATTCTTCCAAAATATTTTGTAAAACTCAGTAGTGATACCATCTGATCCCGGACTTTTATTGTTATTCATTTGTTGAAGGCCTAAAGCACATTCGTATTCAGTTAACAAACCCTCACAATTATTTTTGTTATCTTCATTTAAAGAGTTCATAGTTTTATTAAAAAAGTCGTATTTAGAAAGGTTGCATTCACGTTTTTTTAGAAATTTTCGTATTATATACTGTTTGTGTGTTCAAAATATCTTTTTGATTAGTAAGTATTTTACCGTGACAATGTAACTTAAAGGGACACTGTCCGTAACTTTTAGCTTATAAAACACCCAATAATTATGTTCGCAAACATAATACACTAAACATTATTCAATATTTACTAATTAAAAGCAAGATTGTTTAACGGAATTAAATCGAGGTACAAAAAAAAGCAAATCCACTTCGTGGGTTTGAACTCTCAGCCCAAACTCGCAGTAAAAATAAGTGTGCGTGAGCGTAAAGTTGTCAGAACTCGCTCCCAACTGAGCTAAGCGGGCTATACATATTACACAATACATACTATGGTTAAAACCTAGTGCGCTATGGAAGTCACGTGAACGCATAAAAGGTAAATATTGTGGGTCGTCCCACTTTATTTACATTTAATAATTAAAACTTTTTTTTTTCAAACTGACGAATGTATTCCTACATACTTCTTAGGGTCTATCCTCATGTTTTCATGTATACATTTCAATGAATAAAAGTCAGACAGTTATTTGGTTATGCTCAATATCTGCTTACTTATGGATAGTGTCCCTTTAAATATGACCTTTTTTTCGGAATTTATTTTTTCAATGTTAGCGAAGTATTTGCTATTCTTTTCATGACTTTCTACATATTGGGATTTTGATCGAAGAATAGTTCCTTTTAGTTTATTATTTATTATATCGTTTAGTTCCTGTTTCTTCTTATCTAGTTCTGTTGTTTGTATTTCTATACTATCAATATCTGATATTGAATGTATTTGGGTTTCTAGATTTATTTTTGATTTCTGATTTTAGTATACATTCTTGCTCTTGCTGCATTTTTTTCTTTTGTGAAGCGTATTTGATGGTTTCATTTCTAATTGTTCCTTTTATTAATTCCCATAATGTATTTGGATTAGCATCCTTATTTATGTTAGCTATTTCAGAAATATTTTTTTTAATTAATTTTTGGTACTCTGGCTGTAAAATAAAGATTTTGTTTAATTTAAAGTAGCCTGGACCCCTTGGTTGTTTTACAAATCAAGGTTTATATCAACTATTGAGTGATCTGATTTATAATCCGGTTTTATTTCACATGAATTTGTAAAGTTTACCATGCCATCAAAAATTAGAAAAAAGTCTAACCTACAAAATATAGGTGGCTTATTACTAGAATGCCATGAATATTGCATTTTTTCTGGGTTGTATATCCTCCATATATCAACTATATTAAGACTATCTATCATCGCATTTATTTTTTTCCGGCATAATTTGTGCGTATCTTGTCTACCGTTCTTCTTATCGGTGTCAACATTTATAACAGTATTAAAATCTCCTCCGATTATAAAATGTTTTTCTTCATTGTCTATTAGGTATTGTTCAAGTTTATTAAAACGAGTAATATCGTCTGCGTTCGGACCGTATACATTTATAACTGTTGTTTCTTTTTCATCAATATTTAGTTCTATCGCTTGTAGTCGACCGCAAATCAATTCAGTATATTTTGTAATAGTATGGTTAGATCTCGGGTTGAATAAAATACATACACCTTCAATATTAGAGCTTTTAAGTACGGAAAATCACTCATGGATGTAGATACATGAACGAGACGTAATAGTTGGCCATTACATAAGTAGCTCGTTTAACGTCTGCATATTTTTGGTAAATATAAATTGACTATTGGGTTCCGGTTTATTTCCGACGCACATGCGCAGCAGGCTAGTTATTACGCTTTAATGAACGCCATTATGCTTTGATGTACAGTAGGTCGACGTTATACGTTACACTGGACATTTCAAGCCATTGTAATCATTGCAAAACCGTGGGCGAGAATATTATTGGGCGAAAGGTAAGTACCGTATATAAGTTTGGTAGGTAATATGGCATATGATGGTTTTGGTGGAAAAGTAGGTCATGCTTCACGGGGCTGTTCACAAGTTCATGAACGCGTGGCTATGGCTGTGGGCAGTGTTGAGAACTTGTCACACACCCTTACGGGGCTTATTTGATAGGTATGTTGTGGAGTGTCTGTATGGATTTATAAGTTTATGGTGAGTGTGAAAAAGTTGCATGTTTGTTATTGTTTTTGTGTTTGTTATTGTTTGCGCATGCGCATAATTTAGGATCACTTTGTGACAGCCATCTTGAAAATTGTACGTGTTGTTTTTGCGTGGTAGTTTTATTTCAAGAAGGAAGTGAACAGTACTCGTCCCACAGTACCGTAAATTGCCCAGTACCAGCTACGTAACCATGCGCCGGAGTATAGATCTATACACTGAACGTCTCGCGCAACTGCGTAGGCAGTAATTTATTAGAGCAAGTGTGGGTCCCAAAATTCCCCTAAATGCTAAAAGGAATGGACAGGTAGGCATTTATTACGCTATTCAACTGTAGTAACTTCTTCTCACTAATCGGACCACCGTGAAATCGAAGGTAAAAGTTATCATAATATCAGCCTATTCTTAAACAAGACTCGAACGTTTGTGTGTCAATTTAAGATTTTTACTAGCGAACGCGAAACTGGGAACCAGTCAAAATTGAACCATATCTACTTCCGTGTAGTAAATGTATAAAGTTTGAATATGAGAAAGTTGAACCGTTTATTGAACAACAAATGAATGGAAAAAAACAATGAAGACTTACATCCATCATATTAACTGAAAAATATTTGAGATAAATCATTAATTTCAGGTGGGGAGGAGGCGTGGTACAGGAAATTGGGTCTTTTTGATTATTACCTTTATAGAACTGTTATTATAATTATTTATGAAGGACTGTAAGGGGACATTTTAGTGATATTTTCTGATGTGAAGTAGATGTTTACAAATGTATCAAATACATACACCTTGTACACTGTTGCGTGCAATAATGAATTTCCTGTCTGACAATACCACTCTTCCTACGATCTCTAGTCAACCCGCCGAGATATCGAAGTCAAAAGTCACCAAAGTGCCATTTAAATATACTCATCATTTGTCTGATCTTGTCTGGATATCCGGTCAACATTCCAGAATTAAGTATCTGTCATTTTCGGCAGTCGGATGCAATTGAGATATTGCGATTGAAGTACTGACGCCATTATGTTCTGCATTATGACATAAGTAGTTCAGTCTCAGTATCTTGAGTACATCACTAGGATCAGATTGCCAAAAATAGCAGCAGAAACACAATTTTGGAATGAGGGTCACACTAGTAGGACATAACCAATATGGTGACATTTGATATACATTTGAGTAATGCTGCGTAAAATGTGCGTCGCCGCTGCGGGTTTCTTGAACAATACACGAAGATGAAAAACACGAACTTGGTAATTGTGTACCTAACGATCAATTTGAAAAGAATTGTCAGAATATATCTTTAAGTTCTTGGGAAGAAATAAGGTTTCGGCTATTTTAAGTTTTGCTGGTGATATTAGATGTCTCTTTGTCGTAATTTTAATAAACTTGAAAATCGTTGATCTTATGAATTTACATCAGAGGAGTATGACGAGATGTCGTTGAGTTAAAAGTAATTGATACATACTGGATTGTTTAGCTTTCCTAGTTTGGAGTAACTATCTCTCTACAGACAGAGACTTGAAGCTGTCGATGCAAGCAAGTAGTTGCTAGCCGTATCTCACAGGACCTATTCTAAATACACCATCAGCACAGCGAAGAAAGGGTATGGGAAAGGGTATAGCGGACTGTACCACGAAATTCACTTAAAAAGTTGAAATTTGACAAATATACTGAAAAGGGGATCCCATGGAAGCAACAAACACAAACAAGAGACAGGTAATGTAAAGTGCAACACCTCTCATGCCTCCTATAACAGGCGTAAGAGATATTCTACTTTAAAGCCACAAAGATCGGACTTGATGATCTCAAAGGACCAGTAAGAAATAACACTACTGATTTGTTTTGGGGCGATTTTTTACGGCTTCCAAACAACACTAAACAATCGTGATTCACAACCGAAATACGAACATAAATTTATATTTGCATTTTACTCTAAGACTATATCATTTAGATATGTCAGTAATGAAGGCCATTACGAGTTGCGACAAAACCACAAATATGAAATATATACTGAAATAAAACTCAACCAAATTGTCTTGTTGTATTAAAATACCGACAACAATGTAGGTAACAATAACTCAAATAGGTCAGCCAAAAACTATTCAGGTGGCAAGTGTTGTACGACAAAAAGGAACTCGTTCACGTAGTCTTCTTGAAACCGGCCCTACCCCGTCAGTAAGCATTGTATAGCCCTTAATACCCCATTTTCATAGTATAGTTATAGGGTAGCAATTCAATGTCACGATTGTCATACTTTATACCAGAATATTTAGCTTATCTGGTTTAGGGTAACCTACCTCTCCACAGATAGACTCTTGAGGTTGCCGATGTGAGCAAACAGCTGAGCGCCACATCACACACGGCTTACATGCAAAAATTTGTAGCATGTTTCACAAGAAATACGATAATTATATTGTATAAGCATTTCTCTCGAATATCATATCATTCGAATATGCTGTCTATTTTTAGCAATGATGACCATCTTGGATTACGACCTGCGACACAAGCACAAATCTGAATTTTCTCCACAAAACAAACACTAATTTCATTGAAATACTGAAAGCTAAGTCAGAGGGGTCGTATTTTGTTATACATTTCTCTCTATTACTCGTTGAACTAACTATAGCTTCTTGATAATAATTGTGGATGACTCTTTGACCTTATTCGAACATCTTAAATGCTGTTGATATTGTACTGTTTTATTTTAGCTAAAGTAAATAAACGAGGGAAGATGGAGGTCGATGGACTTACATTATAGGTCAAAATATCTCAATATGATATTTCGACAAAGGTGAGCTTAGAAATTATTCACGCGCAATATTTGTGCGACACAGAGAAGCCAGCTCAGCAAATCTTCTTACAACTGGCCCAACTCCGCCAGTAAATATTGAAGGGTCCTTGGTATTGAGTTTTAGTAGAATAAAGAAGGGGAGTAGATAAAGCCGGCAAGCAACTCAGTTCACGTCGTCATTAAGTTATCCCTTATTGTTTTATTTTCTTGTTTGGAGTAACCTCTTTGGTGGAGTTGTATAAAAGAAAACGACAAAATACTCAATAAAATAGGAATCACGGTGTGAAGTGTTAAATATATGCAAGCGTTCCCCACCTCGTGGAAGAAATCTGGCAATTAAATAAGATCGTTGTAGAAAACACAAAATAGATCTATATAATACCAGCGTTTTTTAATAGAGTTTATCTGAAGCAAAGAATTATAATTTAGATGATCTTTGTTATCGAACTAGGGCCACTGCCATCAACTGGTACCAATGGAAGGGCAATAATACAATCATTTATTATTTTTAAAAAAGAAATAGCAATAATAAAAGAGAATCATTTAACAATCTCAAAATATGTAGACAACTTATTTCAAACTTGCGAAGGTAGCATAGGTGGGCATGGGTATGTGCAACTTTGCTAGGCCTTTGACAATGTTTCAGATTTTCTCTTTTTGTACAAACTGTAATATGACAGAAGACAGACAATTAATAAATTCGGGCATTCGTCGAAGGCAGAACACAACAGGTCGTGCTAGAGCATATATCCGCATCGAACCGCGAAGAAAAAAGTCTAAACAAAAACAATGCGGAAATAAAACGAATTATTTAAAAATAAACGGTTAACAATAGGACGATAACGTATTAGCAGAAAACAATACGAACGTATCCAATTCAAAAGTTATTGCATTTGTATGGAGAAATATTACTTAGAACTCATTCTATTGGAAAATTTCGTCACCTTTGACAAAATATTAATTCGTTTCAAGCAATATTTCTCCTAATAAATGCATTAGGCTGTAATATTGAAATTTGACGAATTTCCACAAGAAGTATGCACATGCAGTTGTCTTAGCACTTTTCTTGAAAAACATATCGTATGAATATGTTGTCTATTTTAAGAAATGGTGGCCATCATGGATTAAGAGAAGCGACAAATAATATCTGAACTAGCTTCGCAAAAGGAAAAAAAAAGCTGTCATGTTTCAGTAAATAAAAAAGGATAATAAATAAAGGATACTAAATAAAGGAGCTGTATTTTGTATAGATGTTCCTCTTTAACTTATTGCTGCGTATAATTCGCATCGCAGTGGCAGACTTCTTGAACATTTGTTGGAGAGGAAAAACAGAAACATCTTGGATGTGTACCTAACAATTAACTCTTAAAAATAATTGTCAAAATTATGCATTGGTGTTCTTAAACAGAAGCGGTATGGTTTCGGTAATTGTTTGTAATGGTGGCCATATTATGTGTGTTTGACATAATTTTAGCACTCTTGAAAACTATTTATCTATTGATGTTTCGTATCAAAGTTGTTTGAAATCGACCAAGCCGTGTTTGACAAAGATAAAGGGCGGACACTTTTGGCCATATCATTTAGATTTACTAAACAAAAGATAAATAATCCGTGCTGTGTCAGCCCCATTTGTACTATTACACTAATTCACATACATGTGAACACTGATGTGTAACCCTCGCGCTCAGAAAAGATCTACATATAGCGCACGTTTTCAATGCAGTGTTAAAACTAACCAGCTGTGTCCCAGTTCTGAGTAGCTCACTCCTCATGATCTCACCACTTCTGTGTCAACACCGACGTGAGTAGTGAGCAACATGCATGTAACATATACTTTATACAAGCTAAAGCCGAGCAAACGTCTCACTGGTAGTTATCCACACTATGTTTGTATCCACTTCTATGTAAGGCCTGATTCACTAGATATCTACACAATGCAAACCTCATGAGTCACTCATGATGACAAGCTGGTTTGTACTACCAAAGATTAATCTTTAACCGAAGTTTGAGGTCTCTAGTGCATTATGTTTCTGAGAATGAGTGACCTAAACGTAAAGCAAAACAGTTATCTGCCCGTTGCCGGAGGGGTCAATATCACACTCGCATTTGATATACAATTGACACTTTTTCACAAAGTAAATTACCGAAGTTTAAAGTCGCTAATCTCATTCCAAGGAAAAGTATTCAGTGAAACCATGACGATACCTTAAAGCGTATATATAAACAATTGCATTTAGGTGTATTTTAATTATCCAACGAATTGATAATCTTGTGAATGACAGCAAATCAATCGATACTGTGTGGTTTAATGTCAAACGCTTCTGTCTATTGATCATATCTAACATAATATCCTTTATTATTATCAAAGAACTATGTTCAGAATAATGAGTACACCGAATTGCTAAATTTTCAAGTTCTCATAAATCTTTGAAGATGGAAGTTCTTCTAGTTCTGTAACAAACAAATACAAAATATGAAGGTCAGTTATATACGCATGCACGTTTATGAAATTAAAGCACATTTATCAAAGCTAAAAAATTAAAATGTCTTTGTCTTAAATTTGAAATTTTCTGCAAGACTATATAATTGTTATATCGTTTTTTACATAGTTTGATGAGTAGGAAGTATATTGCGTAGTAGTTTGTTGTATTTTCCCCGAATACACTGTTTTAACAAGTATCGGATTACCATTCAGGTTATAGAAGCTGCATTACCTATCTATGCTTCATTATCAAAATTGCACAACCATACCTGTATTATGCACTGTATCATACGCATCCACAGATGAATCCCTACCTGTCAGTGAACAGTAGTGTGATGAATCACTGGAAGTATACAACACATTTAGAACAGTTATTTATGATTCTAACCTTATTTATATTAATTTTTGCAATTACTTTGAGCTTAACTTTAATGTTTTGAAGGGCTGCAACTGCTGTGGTTGTTCATTTCAATTCTTGATACATCTTGAGATGTTTCAAATTATGTTTGTTTGATATATCTTTATAATAACATATACGTGTATCGTTTCCTAATATCTCTGGATGTGGACTTTATTGATAGGCATTTCCTTTTGATGGGATGTACTTTTATTTACGCTGTCTTCTCAGTTTGAGAGCTAAAGACAGGACAATAGAGAGGTTGTGTACATTTAAAATTGACTTAAGTTAACCAGCGGGCCGTATTTCCTACTGACCGCTTCAAGTCGGTAACCCTGTCTTCACCACTCTTTCTGATGTGTATTGTATTTTTCACTGTATAGTCAATTTGCTCTTTGTTTGTGGTACAGTGTGGATCTGCTGTTTTATTGCGTTTTGGTGCTGTGATTTCTTATAGGACCGTTTTTCTCATTTTTGATATTAATAATGGTGTGTTAAACTTACATAATTAAACAAGCAATACAAAATAAAATCGTGTATTTCAAATATTGTTAATCACCGGTGTTTTTTTAAGGCATAGTCAGCAATGTGTGTGTGTTCGTTGCTTCAAACGGGTCCTTTTTCAGTATTTATGAACATGCACATTAGCTTTAGTGCCGTGTGAAGGCAGTAAAAGTCTCCCTGACTATGAATCCGTTTAGTTATAATAAACCGCTGTTAGGAGGCGTGAGAAATGTCGCATCTTATATTACCTTTTATGAAAAGACTCAATAAACCGAGAATGCTAAACTGCTCTTCCATGTTCACTAGAGATATTGCAAGTAATAGAACAGCTCATGAACAGACTGTATAAAACCGAGTATGCTATTTTTCTCTCTTGTTTGTGATCGTTGCTTCCAATGGATCCTCTTTTCAGTTTTTTGTTGAAATGTTCATTAGTGTTTGTTAAAGTACCCCGGCCAAGTTTTATTTCATGAAAATGTTTATGTTTATTTAAATCGAAATCAATACGCAACACTATATATTTACAATTCACACATTGCAATATCTGTGAAAAACGAGACGATTTTATTTGATGACGTAGAAATCTTTGAACAGATAAATTAGTCCACAGGTAAATGTATTTATCAATTATCTGGCAATGGTTGTGCAGCTATACAATTCAGATTTACCTCATTTCCCCGTGCAGTCACGCAGTGGTAAAAGTAGTATCTACGTCATGCAAATAATACATATATTTACATACAACTTAGTAGCGGTTTTAAGAATATGTTTCTCTTCGGGATCCCTATCAAGAAATGTTCACATGATGTTTACCATTTGTTAATTGATAATACTACAAAAAGGGTGGCTATTCATCTTTAAGGGCTGTATGTCGGATGTAAAATATGTTTGCATATTGTCGAGGGTCAAAATAAAATTCGCCTCACGGAGTGTCGGCGCTAACAGTCTCACTTTTAAACTGTCTACATATTAGCCGATGTAAAATATGTACTTGAATTGTCTCTGTCATTTGCAGTCAGATTGACTTTAAGTTTTGTAGATTTACCTATACCGCTACGAGACATTGTGTAATGTTACTTGTCATTTAACAATGACTGTCCTTCAACTCATGCACATGCATCGGCAGAGTGTCTACCTTATACAAATGATAGTGTGTTGGCTACCTCGTAGTGCACAATGTGCAAATCAACTGATACTCTGCATTATAGAACCTCCATGTCTGGATAAAACAATGCATGTTTAACGTAGTTGGTGTTTACAAAATATGGTGAGGCCGATATTTCATTTAAACAAAACAATCGGTTCGTAAACTTGTTTTTACATTCAATGCTGACATTAAGTTCTAGCAATTATTAACGGCGTATCTACAATAGTTAAAAATAAATAAATGGCTCATCTACACTACGCATCACCAGTCACAAAATATATTTAAATGGATGCAATGTATACCGAGTTACCTCATCACCAGTTGATAGTTTTATATAGTCCGCACGCTATTTGAGGTAACCCAACTAAGTGACCTAAGTGCAAATCGCGAATTTATAAATCACTACGTATCTGTCATGTCCAAAGATAGAGGGTCATGGTCATATTCGCTATTGCTATGAAAAGTTGGTTTGTACCACCCAAGCTTTAACAACTAAGGTATTTGCCCGTTGCCGGACGTGTAAATATCAATCACACCCTCACTTGATACTACGTAATAGTAATACAAAGAAACGTTTGTTAAGTTTATAGAACTAATACTTTAAATGTATTATAAATGTATTTTATTTTATGTGATCTGCAAGATTGTTGTGAAATATTTATATTTTCAAAATGGACAAGAAGCCACATGAACGGTCAGTCGGTACAATATATAATGTTAACTAAGTGAATTATATATGTTTGGACATGCGAACCATTTGCCATTCGGTACATTATATAACCAGAGAAGATGTTAGCTCTTTCAGCACGATATCAAGTGTTTGTATATTTACCTTACATATTTGTTAAGCCCTGTGGACAAAGACGGCACAACGTGGACAGATATACAATGCATTATCAGCGGTCATAAGCGCATCTGTCTAGAATGTTGACGGATTGTATAATACCAATATAATTAATTACTTTGAAGTTGAGACTATCATGGGTTCTTAGTATACATACCCATACTTAACTATCGAATTTAGTATGCGGTTGCAAAATGAACTCGTGTCTATTCTTAATTGCAGGCAAGTGAAATTTATATTTAAAAGAAAAGTGTGGCGATATTTACAAATTCAGTAATATCAATGTTTAATGCGTTTAGTATAAAATAGTTGTGTATAAACAATATGAACATGCATTTGAATTCCATTTTATTGAATGGTATACGAAGTGATATTTTGTGGTTATTTTATATTTATCGTGTTCGTTGATTTCCAAATTTCTCCTTTTATACCATTTAGATATATAACAGTAGCCTTGTCTGTGCAGTGTGGCGGCGGTAAAACGTCTCCCCGTGCTTGTGATCAGAACTGTTATTCATTCCGATCTTTGGAGATTGCTGAGCCGATATTTCTGTACAGATGTCGTTGGTACATTCTCAAGCACTTTGTTTTCTTACTTTAATTTCGAACAGGTGGTTCCCCTACTTTAAATGCTTTGAGTATTGTTTAATTTCCCTTAGGACGTGATGTCTGCTGTCTAATTTAATGTTTTGACTGTTACATGTGAAGCTCAGGCTTTATGACCTCTGCGCCCAACCAATCCATTTTGTTTATTTCGACCATTGTATTCTCATTTAGGGCAAAGCATTTTGTTAGAAACTATGATCATACGCCGCTGGACATGGAATGGTATGAAAATACCACTTTGAATGTTCCATGTTCACCGTCATATGCATACCATCTTCGGGATGGCTCAAAAGTTCGTACTATAAACATTTTATATATTCTGCCCAGGGCAAAGGGGCGTAAACGGTAGCTAGCATGTTTCACTACCGTTCACGAACAATCAAACCAAGACAACAATATTTTTATACTTATCGTGTACGGCAATTTCAAAATTTCTCATTTCATACTATTTTATGTCAAGCACTTTTGTCTATTGATATGGTTCTCTGAACCCAACTGTTGTGGCTGTTAGTAGATACCGTTATGCTCAGAGACGTGAGACGTGTCGCACCTTATAGTATATATATCATGAACAGACCGTAAAAAATCGAGTATGTTACCTTTGTTTCTCTCTTTGTCTGTGTTCATTGAATCCAAATGAGCCCTTTTTCAGATTGTGTTAACATTTACACTAGCATTCGATTACGGATGTATGGCTGATGTAAAATGTCGAATAGGAAGTGTTATTTCTTACTAGTCATTTCGAGTGTTACTAGTCATTTCAAGTATTACTAGTCATTTCGAGATATTCGAGCACAGTCAGTGAATGAATAATTAGTCTTTTTGAGTCTTTATGACTTTGCTATTCAATTTAAATTATTTATAATTTACACATGATGCCAGTACATTATTTAGGTGCTAACTGCATAACGTTGGTGTATAGTTGTTGTACATGTAAGAGAGTTTAACAAGTAAGAACATTGCATTTGCTTTACCTTTTGCAAGTTATAAAACATATAGCGAGTTGAAAGTAGGTATAAATATCGAACGGGAAAAACAGCACTATCAACAATTACAATGTAAAGAAACCAGCGAAGTATGCGACACCACACACACAAGTTATTGATGAATATGCTTTCATTAAACGTGTGTGTATAATGTATTAAATGTTTAACTAAATAACATGGCAATGTAAATGTACCTACACGAATTATTGAAGAAGAAAGCAATACAGAAATACATCCGTAAGGAGATACATACCTTAAGTTGATCGTATTATAATAAGATGCAGGATCTGAAAGAGAATATGCATTTTCATATACAAATGATTTTTTTGTCGCTGTAATTTACACAGGGGCATAAAATGTCGTTATGTGAGTTCGGTGAATATAATCAAATAATAATCATAATATATATATATATATATATAACTTTTGCATTTGTCTTTTTTAAAAGTACTTGTGCATCAATTTTTTAGACTTTCAATTATTTTACAGCTGCATTTAATTAAAAATAAGGTCAATTATATATTGTCTTGTATATATAAATACTATTTCTAGTTTTTTCATAGGGTGTTCCTTCACATTTCTATACAATAAATATTCAAGATTTCTCCTTAAGATGATAATCCATCATCACTAACTAAAGTTGCTTACTTGGGGAACAAAAATAAACTGTAGCTTGGAGTCATGACACTTATAAAGTGTTGATATCATTGACGTCATTTGCCGTAATTCCATTAATGTCAAAACCGATTTGAAATGAAAAACATGGATTATTTAAAAAATGCAGTGATCGGTTGTAAGTTAATCTGGTAGTCGTGCTATAATCCGCTCGTTTGTATTGTAAATACACATCACACACTTCTATCATCTCCTGAAGGATGTTCCTATAATCGAACCCAACATACAGAGAACATTAATAACGTGTTAGCATGTCTTAAATACCATACTGCTTCCCTTCTTTTACGTTCTTCATAGTTGATGTAAGACTTGAGATTTTTGAAAATGCGTACGTATTATCAGGTTACACATCCCAAAAGAGCCAGACAAAAGAAAACTTGAAAGAAACGGCTCTTTATTATAAGGTTGTTAGCAAGTGGGTCTATCATACCAGATATATTCGTGTTTGCTTCTGTGTAGGTTCTGTCGACCCTATAAAAAGTATAGTAAGGTTATATAATGTTTGTTAATGAAACATGAAGTTATCAATTTTCAGTTCATCTATTTACCTTTCTTTGAGATTTTCAGTCCCACTAAGATTAGTTTCCATTAATTTTCTCAACTAAAGGTCAATGATACAGTATTTCAGCATAGGACACACATATGTATATGCAATCAGCTGTCTCAGCGAAATAAGTATCTGGATTAAATATTTCGTACGTATAGCATGTATAGTACATAAAACACCCAATTGCAGTCAACCTGAGAAAAAATATGTATTGCATAATTTCAAATGTCTAAGAGTCATAAAAATACCGTAGATAGATTAAATTGTATTTGTATGCAAAGTGAATTTAACGTAAATCCTACCTGGGAGTGGCGCTGTCCGGATTATCTACAAAATAATGCATACGATTTATTAGGTAGTTTCAGTTTATATTACTATATCTGTTTTAGCAAATTATAATGTTGACACTATGTCAATTAAAACGGCTAGGCCAAATAAAGTATGAGGCCTTGATAAACAGATTATGCCTAATCTTGTGTTATAATGACGGCAATTAGTACAAATATCAAATATCGTAAGTAAATGATATTATATGGAATCTGAACCCACCAGCTTTCTTCTTGAATTCGCAGGAAATCTTGAATTCGTATTTCCTGGCCAGAATCACAACCAGGACAATCACTGCAGTAACTATCAATCCTCCAACAACACCGCCAATTACCGCGCCTGACACCGTTTTTTTATGCGCAGGGTCAGCTGAGTCTGAAAATTATAGTTAATTATATTGTATTCTTTTAATTTGTGGGTACATGTATATGATTTTTTAAACTCTCAAATGTTATGGCACCGTGTTCTCTGTCAATATGGTTAACCAATGTATAATTCGTGTAATAGCATAGCGATGTACTATATGTAATGTGGAAATACTATCTTTCATTGGATAACTGTGACTTTGATCATGTGTAAACTTTATTATATATTTGTCATGTTAAACTAATACAGCTGTGGCACATATAAAATATATACATGTATTTTTCACATGAAACTACTATAGATTATTAAATGCATATAGCATATGTATATAGTTTGTATATATTGTAGAACATGGTCGCATAACGTGTTTAATATTGCATTCATTCGACATTTCCTCCTGCAACAAAGTCTAATTATTTCGAATAAACTTCACTTTTGAAGAAGGTGGAGAGCCACTTCGCACGGATCCAATGTGTCTCAGTAGAAAGGCGAGGCTACTGCGTACATATCCAATGTGTCTCAGTAGAAAGGCGAAGCTACTGCGTACAGATCCAATGTGTCTCAATAGAAAGGCGAGGCTACTGCGTACAGATCCAACGTGTCTCAATAGAAAGGCGAGGCTACTGCGTACCGATCCAATGTGTCTCAATAGAAAGGCGAGGCTACTGCGCACGGATCCAATATGTCTCAATAGAAAGGCGAAGAGTAACCAACATTATTATATTTTACTGCTAAAACTATACGGCATAATCCTGAATACTTCACAAATGACCATAGAATGATTTTCATTCAACAAAGCGGGAGTGTGTTTGGAGAATACAAGATGTAAAAGTTTCAAAGCTCATCTTTGAATTTGCTGTCAGTCAGCAGCATTTTTCAATCTGAATTTGTTTTTTTAAAATCGGGTAGATAGTGAAATAACATGTGTTCGTGTTCAAAGAATCAACATCACCATGTTTAGCTTGGTTTTGTGCTTGGATGCTATAATCAGTGCAGATGTCAAACACTACATGCATTCTACGGACGCCAAAGCCCCATGTGATTCATTATTTTAGCCGTTTCATTGAAGTTAATACTTTGGTATTACCGTCTATATAAACATTATTCAATCATCCCAAATTATCTTTGTTTGAATGTTGTTCACAGGCTCATCAACAAATACTATATTAGTTAGAGCCACCCAGAATGAGGAGAAGAATACATAGGTGTCAGAAAACCAAACCTAGATTTAAAATAATAGTTTTCTATGGTGATGTGATTTATAAACTTCGTAAGATTCTAGGTCATGATCACTTTCATACTATCTTTGTTAAACTTGTTAAAAAGTTTATCAAAAGAGGTTATGACCTTATCATTTTGCAACGTACTGCATGCTTGGTGGTGGACCCTTTTACAGTTCGCCACTATGCTTTCCTCTTTAATTGTACGATGACCGGACAGGCTGTGGACCCTGTGATGACGCCTACCTAAAGCCCATTGGGACGGTGGCGTTTGATGTTTGTCCATGATCTTTCTTGTCGTGCCCTTAATGGTTTATTCTCTTACTGCTCTGGCTTCTGCAAAGTCATTGAGTACCTTCATTGTGGCTTTCTAGGCTATTGTTTTTTTGTATTATATTTACACGAGCATATTTGTGTTTTACTTATATTGCCTATTGATGCTGCCTTGTTGGTTAGAGATTAAATCATGGCGGGGATTTCTTTATTTACACTGTCCTGTTTTAATGGGATGACAGTAGGGTAAGTGTGAGGTTTGGTGCACCCTAGAACCGGTTTAAACCCCCAGTGGCCTACTTTGCCACTGACCGTTCCAAGGCGGTAGCCCTATTGTCAACCATTTTTGAGTTTGTGATGTCGTTTGCATTTATTATTGCTTTTGCCTTCTTGTTTGTCTGTTTGCGTGTTTGTTTCTGTGTTTTGTGGTTTACTGTCCTCCTTGAATGCTACTTTCCCTGTCCGATCTTTTTATATTTCTTTACTTTTACTTTTAGTTTACTAATAAAATGATTGTTAAGGTGTTTGAATTATAAACTCCAATACACGGGAACATCCTGGTAACATTCATTATCACTGCTCTCCAACTTTCTCGCCCAAACATCTTCTAATGCTTTTTGTTAGTAAGTCCACTTCAAAATATGTGAGGCAAGTTGTTTCCTTTGTCAATGTTAAATCAGGAAAGCAGTCATATATGAAAGACATCTATCACCAGCAAGTCGTGTATGTAATCCTATAGAAATTACCCTTTGACCTTGGTTTTGACCCTTTGTGTTTGCCATACTAGCTCCTCTAAATATAGATATAAAAATTGAACCGGAAAAGCAGCATTCAAGGACGACAGTCAACCACAAACAAACACAGAAACAAAGAACAAATATAAAGATGAATAAAATGATAAATAAGACATCACAAACACAAACACAAAAGGGTTGACAATAGGGCTACCGTCTTGGAACGGTCAGTGGCAAAAAAGGCCGATGGGGGTTTAAACCAGGTTTTAGGGTGCATCAAACCTCACACTTACCCTACCGTCAACCCAATAAAACGGGACACTATAAATAAAGAAATCCCCGAAATGAACTATTCTCTAACCAACAAGACAGCATTAATGGGCAATATAAGTAAAACAATATAAGTAAAACACAAAAATGCTCGTTCAAAAAACAATAGCCTAGAAAGCCACAAAGAAGGTATCCAATGACTTGGCAGAAGCCAGGGCAACACGAGAATAAACCATTGAGGGCACGACAAGACAAGACTGCAAACAAACATCAAACGTCACCCTCCTTTTGGGCTTTAGGTAGACGTCATCATATGATACACAGCCTGAACGGTAATCGCACAATCAAAGAGGAAAGCATAGTAGAGAACTGTAAAAGGGTCCACCACCAAGCATGCAGTGCATTGCAAAATGATAGGGTCATTACCTCTTTTGATTAAACCTTTTAACAAGTTTAACAAAGATAGTAACTATGAAAATGATCATGACCAAGGATCTTATGAAGTTTGTAAATCACGTCACAATAGAAGTCAGGTTGTGATAGTCATTGTCCTTGTTAAAGTTAAACAAATAACATTTTATATTGAAGGATATTTCTTTTAAATATAAAATGCCTTAAATTAATATTTTTGAACATTTTACGTAATTAATAAATACCTTTAATTCGGCACCATCTTGGACGCCATCTTGGATATCTGTGTATGTCCTTGACTTAAGTCAAATTTAAAATCATTCATTTAAAGCACTCTTTCTAACAATTGTCTCGATGTATAATAATGTGTGTTATACCAAAAATTGTTGTCCACAAAAATTGTTGTCCCAGCACTAGCTTTTGTATAGTCAATTGTCATCTGTTGCACTCATTTGACCGTTTGACCTACATTTTGATCACTAAATTATAAAAGGTGAACACTTGTGATTTTTTTGTTAAAGTTTAACAAATACCATTTTATATTAAAGGATATTTCTTTTTAATATAAAATACCTTAAATTATTATTTTTTGAACATGCTCACAGCTTGCATAATTAATAAATATTTGTAACTTGATGCCATCTTGGACGCCATCTTGGACGCCATCTTGGATATCTCTGTATGTCCTCGACTTAGGTCAAATTTAAATTCATTTATGTAAAACACTCTTTCTTACAATTGTTTTGATGTATAATAATGTGTGTTATCCAAAGAAGTGTTGCCCCAGTACTGACTTTTGTATAGTCAATTGTCATTTGTTGTACTCATTTGACCTTTTGACCTAGATTTTGAACCCTAAATTATAAAAGGTGAACATTTGTAAAATTTATTTTACTTCTTATGAAATAATCAGTTAGTTTTATTACCATATACTGTGTTTTGAGGAAAAAACAATCCTTACATTCATTGTTCAGTTTTATATCAAGTTTTCTAAACATAAGCGGCCATCTTGGATGCCATCTTGAATTTCCAAGTTAGTACCAACATTTCAGAATTGATGTCGGTAGTCCCAAAAACTTCGGAACATGCCGAACAGTTTGATATATGACAGTGCTTGTTATACCTCGGGTCCGGGTACCCTCTTGAAATACGCATCTTTTCAGCTCATCGTTGCTCTACTAAAATTTTAAGCGGTAAATTACTTCCTGCTTAATTTAATTAAAAACAAAAAGATATGTCTATCTATCAAGTATTTTTTTCAAGAAAGTTTTAAACATAAAGGATAAATTCGCGACAGAAGACAAGTTTTTTGGCGTAAGGATCACTAAATAAAAAGGATTGCAGTCTGTTCTTGAAAGGAAGATGTTTTAATGTTTTGAGTTTCTTGAGAAAATAAATGGCTATTTTAAGCTACGGCGACCATCTTGGATGCCGCACTGATGTGGTTTTAACAAATTTTAAAAACTTTGACAGACTGATCAATGTGAATTTGCACACAATTTGTTTAAGCAGCGTTTTATGGAATACAGAAGGACGGCGAACTGATGACCAATGACGGATGAAGAATCATCACAGTAAGCCGTCATATTTAAGTCATCACCTTTAAGCTTTTTATTCCGTGAGCTAAACTACCAAATACTATATATTAATATAATTATCGCGTTGAAAAGCTGACATTTGCTTATTTTCTGAACAATCAGGGAAATAATAATGTAAACAAATCATCAATTGTGATTATTTAGCTTATTGTCAATCCGACAGCATATATTATATGCAGAGTTGCCATAAAAACGAACCCTTATGTGTACCATAACGTGTTATTGATGTAAAGAACGTCTCACCTTTAGTCATAAATGATATTTGAGCGGTTGAGCTATTTCCAATTATATTCCTGGCATACACTTGTACTTCATATGTTGTTTCTGCCATCAAGCCATTCAGGGTAATGTTCAGTGTTGCCTCTGATTGATGCTTGCGTGTCTCAGTGAACCAGCTTGTTGCCGACATTGCTCTGTATTGTAAATAGAATGTTTGGGGCGGACCGCCATCGAATCCCGCATTCCATGCTATGGTAGCTGATGTCTCAGTGATGGATTCAGAAATGTGTCGAAGAAAACTTGGTGGGTCGGGTTTGTCTGTAAAATAGCAGAAGATGTAGCATTCGCAGAACACAGTCATAACAAAACTCGCAATCAAAGCAAAAATAAAAGGATATATAGAATCAAATTCCGCGATACCACAAATACAAACGGGTTCACAACGGGGGTACAATGGAGCGATCAGTGGCCTTTCATTATTTTACACTGTCCCGTTTAATTGGGATGCCAATAGGGGTTTATTGAGGCGTTGTGCATCCTAGAGCCTGGTTTAAAATCTCAGCGGTCGTGTTACCACTGACCTTTCCAATGTGGTACCCATATTGTCAACCCTTTGATGTTGTTGGTGTCCCGTACTTCTAATTAATTATTTATCCATGTACGCAGGACACATGTTATAGCGTGTGCCACATAGGTGGTATTTTCTTCTTATTTACATGTTACTTTCATATGCATGTCAATTTATTTGCAAATGTGTCACATATGTAAGTGATAAATAAGATGCACATATATACTCATGTTATGTGCCACATATGAAATGTATACATATGTTTTTCACATGAATCTATTATAGATTATTAAATGAATATAGCAGTTGTATATAGTTTATAGTTTATTGTAGAAGAAATGATATATAGGGTCCTATAGAAACCACAGCGTCCGAACGCAATGGCATCCTAGGTCCGCACTGTACTGCAAACAAGGACTTGAACATACAATGAAAGAGACAAAAAACAACAGAAAGGGTGGTGAAAACGTGTTTAATTTTTCAATATTTACATTCATTTGATACTTTCTCTTGAAACAAATTAAGTCTAATTATTTCGAATAAAATTCACTTTTGAGGTAGGCGGAGAGCTACTGCGCACGGATCCATTGTGTCTCAATAGAAAGGCGAGGCTTATGCGCACGGACTCAATGTGTCTCAATAGAAAGGCGAGGCAACTGCGCACGAATCCAATGTGTCTCACTAGAAAGGCGAGGCTACTGCGCACGGATCCAATGTGTCTCAATAGAAAGACGAGGCTGCTGCACACGGATCCAATGTTCTCAATAGAAAGGCGAGGATACAGCGCACAGATTCAATGTGTCTCAATAGAAAGTCGAGGCTACTGCGCACGGATCCAATGTGTCTCAATAGAAAGGCAAGGCTACTGTGCACGGATCCAATGTGTCTCAGTAGAAAGGCGAGGCTACTGCGCAAGGAAATAATGTGTCTCAATAAAAAGGCCACACTACTGCGCACGGATATAATGTGTCTCAATAGAAAGGCGAGGCTACTGCGCACGAATCCAATGTGTCTCAAAAGAAAGCTGAGGCTACTGCGTACAGATCCAACATGTCTCAATAGAAATGCCAGGCTACTGCGCACGGATCCAATTTGTCTCAATAGAATGGTTAGGATACTGTGCACGTATCAAATGTGTCTTTATAGAATGATGAGGCTCCTGCGCACGGATCCAATGTGTCTCAGTGGAAATGCGAGGCTACTACGCACGGATCCAATGTGTCTCAATAGAAAGGCGATGCTACTGCGCCCGGATCCAATGTGTCTCAATAAAAAGGCAAGGCTACTGCGCATTGATCCAATGTGTCTATATAGAAAGGCGAGGCTACTGCGCACGGATACAATGTGTCTCAATAGAAAGGCGAGGCTACTGCACACGTATACAATGTATCTCAATAGAAAGGCGAGGCTACTGCGCATGGATCTAACGTGTCTCAATAGAAAGGCAAGACTACTGCGCACGGATAAAAGTGTCTCAATAGAAAGGCGAGTCTACGGCGCACGGATCCAATAAGTCTCAATAGAAAGGCGAGGCTACTGCATAAGGATCCAACATGTCTCTATAGAAAGCCGAGGTGTACTGCGCACGGATCCAATGTGTCTCGCTAGAAAGACAAGTCTATTGCGCACGGATCCAATGTGGATTAATAGAAAGGCGAGGCTACTGTGCACGGATCAAATGTGTCCAATAGAAAGGCGAGGCTACTGCGTACTGATCCAACGTGTCCCAATAGAAAAGCGAGGCTACTGCGCACGAATCCAATGTGTCTCAATAGAAAGGCGAGGCTTACTGCATACGGATCGAATGTGTCTCAATAGAAAGGCGAGGCTAGTGCGCACGGATCCATGCAACTGCGCACGTATCCAATTTGTGTCAATAGAAAGGCTAAGCTACTGCGCACGGCTCCAGTGTTTCTCAAAAGAAAGGCGAGGCTACTGCGCCCGGATCTAATGTGTCTCAATAGAAATGAGAGGCTACTGCGCACGGATCCAATGTGTCCCAAAAGAAGGGGGAGGCTACTGCGCAATGTGTCTCAATAGAAAGGTGAGGCTACTGCACACGGATCTAATGTGTCACAATAGAAAGGCGAGGCTACTGCGCACGCAGCCAATGTGTCTCAATAGAAGGCGAGGCTACTGCGCACGGATCCAATGTGTCGTAATAGAAAGGCGAGGCCACTGCGCACGGATCCAATGTGTCTCAATAGAAAGGCGAGGCTACTGCGCACGGATTCAATGTGTCTCAATAGAAACGCGAGGCAACTTCGCACGGATCCAATGTGTCTCAATAGAAAGGCGCGGCTACTGCGCACGGATCCAATGTGTCTCAATAGAAAGGCGAGGATACTGCGCACGGATCCATTGTGTATCAATAGAAAGGCGAGGCTAATGCGCACGGATCCAATGTGTCTCAATAGCAAGGCGAGGCTACTGCGCACGGATCCAATGTGTCTCAATAGAAAGGCGAGGCTACAGCTCACGGATACATTGTGTCTCAATATAAAGGCGAGGCTACTGCGCACGGATCCAATCTGTCTCAATAGAAAGGCGAGGCTACTGCGCACGGATCCAATGTGTCTCAATATAAAGGCGAGGCTACTGCGCACGGTTCCAATGTGCCTCAATAGAAAAGCGAGCCTACTGCGCACGGATCCAATGTTTCTCAATAGAAAGGCGAGGCTACTGCGATATGATCCAATGTGTCTCAATAGAAAGGCGAGGTTACTGCGCACGGATCCAATGTTTCTCAATAGAAAGGCGAGGTTACTGCGCACGGATCCAATGTGTCTCAATAGAACGGCGTGACTACTGCGCACCGATCCAATGTGTCTCAATTGAAAGGCGAGGCAACTGCGCACGGATCCAATGTGTCTCACTAGCAAGGCGAGGCTACTGCGCACGAATCCAATGTGTCTTAATAGAAAGGCGAGGCTACTGCGCACGGATCCATTGTGTCTCAATAGAAAGGCGAGGCTACTGCGCACGGATCCAATGTGTCTCAATAGCAAGGCTAGGCTACTGCGCACGGATACCATGTGTCTCAATAGAAAGGCGAGGCTACAGCGCACAGATCCAATGTGTCTCAATAAAAAGGCAAGGCTGCTGCGCATGGATCCATTGTGACTCAATATAAAGGCGAGGCTACTGCGCACGGATCCAATGTGTCTCAATAGAAATGCTATGCTACTGCGCACGGATCCAATGTTTCTCAAAAGAAGGCGACGGTACTGCGCACGGATCCAATGTGTCTCAATAGAAAGTCGAGGCTACTGCGCACGGATCCAATGTGTCTCAATAGAATGTCAAGGCTACTGCGCACACATCCAATGTGTCTCAATAGAAAGGCGAGGCTACCGCGCAAGGATCCAATGTGTCTCAATAGAATGTCGAGGCTACTGCGCACACATCCAATGTGTCTCAATAGAAAGGCGAGGCTACTGCGCACGGATCCAATGTGTCTCAATAGAAAGTCGAGGCTACTGCGCACGGATCCAATGTGTCTCAATAGAATGTCGAGGCTACTGCGCACACATCCAATGTGTCTCAATAGAAAGGCGAGGCTACTGCGCACGGATCCAATGTGTCTCAATAGAATGTCGAGGCTACTGGGCACACATCCAATGTGTCTCAATAGAAAGTCGAGGCTACTGCGCACGGATCCAATGTGTCTCAATAGAATGTCGAGGCTACTGCGCACACATCCAATGTGTCTCAATAGAAAGGCGAGGCTACTGCGCACGGATCCAATGTGTCTCAATAGAAAGTCGAGTCTACTGCGCACGGATCCAATGTGTCTCAATAGAATGTCGAGGCTACTGCGCACACATCCAATGTGTCTCAATAGAAAGGCGAGGCTACTGCGCACGGATCCAATGTGTCTCAATAGAATGTCGAGGCTACTGCGCACACATCCAATGTGTCTCAATAGAAAGTCGAGGCTACTGCGCACGGATCCAATGTGTCTCAATAGAAAGGCGAGGCTACTGCGCACGGATCCAATGTGTCTCAACAGCACATAGCTATTCCACTCTCTGGAAATACACTGATGGTAGTTGACTTTTTTGCATTATCATTCTCAAAAAAGACCATAGTGTTGCTACTATAGCGACGGGAATAATGTAAATATACAGATTGATTCGTAAGTTTCGGCAGTTAAAACGGATAATGAACTTTTACATTTACTACAGGCATATAAAAACCGCATAAAGGTTGACAAAATGCGAATCAATTCTTAAATGTTATTAAATAAAGTTTACATGCATATGTATAACACATGACTGTGTTTTTTTGGTCCACAGTGTTTTGTTTGTGATGGCGCATATTTTTTTTCTAATTAAGCTTGTACTTGTTGTTTGTTTTGAATGCGTATTTTTGTTGATTGTTTTTTTGTGAATGCTACATACGACTTGTGAACTTTGTTAGTATGTGTTTAAAATTTTGGATGTTGAGATGATTTTTCTTTCATGTCTAATCATTAATTAATGTAATTTTGGACTAACTTTATATCATGCCGTTTACTTTTGTAAATGTCTAAATTCAATACTTCATGCAGTTCTAGTCATGCAGTTCTAGACGAGCTTGTGGTATGCATATAACAAAAGAAAATTCTCAAAAATAGACTTGTCATGACAACCAACACAATTCCATTTAAACGACCCTTTCTATTGTAGTAGTATAGTTTAAATGTGATGGCTGTCTTGACTTTTGAAGGAAACGATTTGATTTTAAAGACAGACAACTAGACACTGGGACGATTCTCTATTTTCGTAAGAAAAATGACCAACGGTGTGTTTACAATGTAGCGATAACAAGTTTACCTATATAAGACTATGTTACAATGTATTAAATATGGTCATTGATGGCCATTTCGGCTATCTGATCAATATTAATTTAATTCGGACTGAATAACATGCCATTTAATTGTGTTACTGTTTAATATCAATACCTCTTGCATTAATAGACGAGCATTAATATAAAAAATCCTACTTGTATATTTTCCTCGACATATCGATTGTCTTACAGTTTAGAGGAAGTATACAAGTAAACAAAGACATCCACTGGTGGCAATCGTTGAAGTCAGATCAAAATCAATTTCATGTTAGACCAACTTATACAGATCAAAGTCTGTGTGTACTTTGTATAATATGCATAACTATAAGTGCATAAATAAAAGAAGAACGGCAAGAGAGGAAATAAATTGAGAGATTTGGGAGTAGTTAATACTAATAGTAATGATTTGGGGTAAAACGTGAATGGATTTCTGGGAGAATGATGCGCAATCGCACGAGCGCGTGAGCTTTACTCTATTTTATCTTATATAATAAACTAAAACCTAATTCATAGAATATGTTCCATAGAGTAGATAAGGTCATCGTATCACATGGATGAAAAAAAAAAGAAATACATACTACATAACAGAAGCAGAGCTAATACGTTGGTTCATACCTTGTGCTATAATGCTAAACAACTGTTGAAACACGCCAACTGTATTCGTAACTGACACTCTGTACTGGCCATAATCAGACTGCTTTACATCCGATATAGTTAGATTGGACTGTAGACCTTCATATGATATCTGTATAACACTGCTGGGAGTAAGATCAGCCCACGTGGATTCATTTAACCTAGCCCAAACATATCTCGATGGTTCAGGATACGCCTCTACGGTTACACTCAGGGTTGCATTCTCGTGTTGAGCCTTTGTGATGTTGAGGTCAACATTTACAGACAGACGTGGAGAACCTGCAAACAGTAGTGAGTCACATAAAATATGCATTTGTTTTATATAGGTGAGGAAAAGAGTCTGCTTTATTTTAATTATTACAAACTATTGATTCCACGACTCATTAAACCCCATGCTGTTCCAGCGTGTTCAAGAATACCAATAATTGGTACCCCTGCCTAACCCTGCATGATCGCAAGACTCAACGGACCGGGTTTTACAGTTGGAATTGATTGCAGCAGCTCAGTTTCTCCAGCGATTGTGAAATTTCAAACTCCTTGCCTTTTATTGTTGAGGTTATGAACCAAACCTCTACCTTGAAATAGAGCCGTAAACCTTTTAGTTTATCGTAACAACAATATATGTGTATTATTTGATTTTACAAAATGATACTTTAGCAATTAGAAATCCAGGAAGTTCCTTTATAAATCCAAGTTCAAATAATGACTGGAGATAGCAAATGTACAGTTCAGTACCATTACCAAAGTGTTATTCCCTTGAATGTCTAAGTTGTATAGTTGTATCTAGGTTTCCAACAGTTATATTAGTAAATATCAAAATGGTCTTTAGAACAAATAAAAAATGTCTTTATGATATAAACTATGTAAAATTATGGTCAGAGTAAAACTGAAATTAATGGTCAATATCCAATTCAATACAATCCAAATCTTTATACCTAGGTTCCCGTTGTATGGTATAGTTGAAAACTACTATAGAAACAACTTATTGTCAACAGTACTACATGTGGTAGAACGTATGCCTTGCGTAGTTTATGCATTTGTAAATATACTTTATCACAAATTTTGCGGGAAAAACATTGTGTTCATAAGTTCCAGTTATTGTATATACCTGCAATGTGTGTATCACATATGTTTAATCAATACCCTTGCTCATACTCTATATCGTCAAGGGATCATCAAGGGATTAAATCTTTTAAAGGAGTTGTCGAAATAGTTAATAACAAACTTACACAAGACATACAGCAGAACATGCTTTGATGGATGTTCATTTCCATTGTGATCATTGAACCCTATGCACGTGTATAGCCCCGCATCTGAGCACCTGACAAGTGCTATTGAATACTCGGCTTGGTTGGTATTAAGTTTGGTCACTTTCAATTCTACACCTTTATTTATTCTGATGGTCGATCCGGGATTACTTTCCACCAAACACTGAAAACTCACCGAGGCATTCTCACTAACTGTCACAGTAGTTTCTGTGTGATATATCTCTTTAAAACTCGTGATGGCTGCTGGATCTATTATAATACATTTTAAACTTTTATATAAAATAGTAATCACGGTTATTGAACATCTGTTATCAGACAGACATATTAAAAAGCATATAAATATATTTAGCAATATGGTCTGGATATGGTAGTGTGTGCGATTTGAAATATTAGTATAATTGCAATCCCACATGATATCATAACAATTTCAAATAAAAACACTCTAGTTCACGTTCTGTACGACTCGTTTTAAATATATTAATTTCTTGTTGTCATGATTAAATAGAAAATATAGAAAATATTTATTTGGTCGATCAATAATTGATAATAATTATCATAAACGAAATGCATATGTAATTTTAACAAGAGGGCCAGAATGGCCCTAGATCGCTCACCTGGTATTCATGGGCAATACATCTGGTGTGTCTAGACTGGCATGGGTATTTTTTAATTTGTCCCTCATTCTTTTATGAATGAGATTTCATAAGAGGCCCAAAAGGGCCTGTGGATGCTCTACTGGCTAAAACAGCTCTTATAGAGATAGATATAGCTAGATATAGCTCTCTTCTCCTATATATTTAACAAAGAAAAATACAATATAGCATTTTTCAACAAATCAAGGGCCATAACTCTGTTATTACTAACAAGATCTAGCTAGTTTTCGAAATTGTCCAAGATTTCATTGATATACCGCGCTTTGCACAACTAGACATCATACTGAAGCTTCCTGCCAAATTTCGTAGAAATCCAACAAGCCGTTTAAGGAGTAGCGCCGACAAGAAATTTAAAATAAAAATGTCAAAGGGCCATAACTCTGTCAAAAATCAGCGAACTGGAACAAAAGCGTGATATGCACAACTAGACATCTTATCGATGCTTCCTGCCAAGTTTCGTCGAAATTCAACAAGGCATTTAGGATGAGTAGCGCCGACAAGAATGTTTAAAGTAAGTGTTAAGTAATTAAAAAGATAATGAAACAATTTAAAAAAAAAAAAATTCAAATCAATAAAAAAAAAAATAATTTAAATCAATCAAAAAAAAAAAATAAAAAAAGGAAAAAATAAATAAATAAATAAAAAAAATAAATTAAAAAAAAAAAAATAAAAACAATTTAAAAAAAATTGAAAACAATTTAAAAAAATTAAAACAATTAAAAAAATGATTAAAAAAAAATTGCAATTGAAAAAAAAAAAATAAAAAAAAATCAAATTAAAAACTAAATAAAAAATAAAAATAGCTTTTGCCTATACAAGCCTAAGTAAAACTGACCCCCAGGGTGGGGCCAAATATGACCAATAGGTCACCATTTGAACAAACTTGGTAGAAGACCATAAGCTTATAGCAAATGCAAAATATTAAACCTCTGGCTCTTGCCGTTTCAGAGAAGAAGATTTTTTTAATTTTTCCCTATACATGTCTGTAAAACATGTGACCCATGGGGCGGGGTCAAATGTGACCCGAGGGTCACAATTTGAACAAACTTGGTAAAGGACCATAAGCTTATAGCAAATGCAAAATATTAAACCTCTGGCTCCTGCAGTTCCAGAGAAGAAGATTTTTTTCAGTTTTTCCCTATACAAGAAGTTATGTAAAACATGTGACCCTTGGGGCGGGGTCAAATGTGACCCGAGGGTCACAATTTGAACAAACTTGGTAAAGGACCATAAGCTTATAGCACATGCAAAATATTAAACCTCTGGATCTTGTAGTTTCTGAGAAGAAGATTTTTAAAAAAAAAATCCTATATAAGTCTATGTAAAACTGTGACCCTCAGGACGGGGACAAATTTGACCCCCGGGTCACCATTTGAACAAACTTAGTAGAGGACCATAAGCTGATGCTACATGCAATACATGAGAGCTCTGTGACATGTGGTTCCAGAGAAGAAGAATTTTTTTGAGTTTTTCCCTATACAAGCCTATGTAAAACTGTGAACCCCGGGGTGGGGCCAAATGTGACCCCTGGGTCACCATTTGAACAAACTTGGTAGATGACCACAAGCTTATAGCAAATGTAAAATATTAAACCTCTGGCTCTTACAGTTTCAGAGAAAAATATTTTTTAAGTTTTTCCCTATACATGTCTATGTAAAACATGTGATCCTTGGGGCGGGGCCAAATGTGACCCGAGGGTCACCATTTGAACAAACTTGGTAAAGGACCATAAGCTTATAGCAAATGCAAAATATTAAACCTCTGGCTCATATAGTTTCTGAGAAGAAGATGTTTAAAAAGAAAATCCTATATAAGTCTATGTAAAACTGTGACCCTCAGGGCGGGGCCAAATTTGACCCCAGGGTCACCATTTGAACAAACTTAGTAGAGGACCATAAGATGATGCTACACGTAATACATGAGAACTCTGTGCCTTGTGGTTTCAGAGAAGAAGATTTTTTAAAGGTTTTTCCTATATGTCTATATGAAAAACATGCAAAACCTCAATATACAAAATTTGGACCCCCGGGGCTCGGCCATTTTTGACCCCGGGGACTTTATTTGAACAAACTTGATAGTCTAGGCGTTGGCAATCATTTTAAAAGAAGAACTGTTGAAATCTGTCCAGCGGTTCTGGAGGAGAAGATTTTTTAAGGTTTCGATTATATATGGTAATGGCAGCCATCTTGGATGTAGCGCCGACCTAATTTTTACAAATCGAAAAAGCATTTATCTAAGGATCATCCATGTGAAGTTTGGTCAAAATTAGCCAAGCGGTTTCTGAGGAGAAGTCGTTTGAAGCAAAAGTTAACGACGACGACACCGACGACGCCGACGACGGCGACGACGGACGACGGACGACGGACGAAGAGTGATCCCAATAGCTCACCTGTGAGCCTTCGGCTCAGGTGAGCTAAAAAGTATAACCAGAATTCTAACACGTATTAACAGTATTACCAATGACAATGTACGAGCTTTACCGATGGCCAAATGTTAACAAGTTTGATTCGCTTATGACATCAAAGTCAAAATGTACAGTTGTAGAGAAATTTATATTCTATGCTCTCAAATTAAGGAATAGTATATAAAGGAAAAAATCTTATTTTTCATTACAACGATTTTGAAATAATACTTCTCAGTAAATGTGATATAATGTAATTGTATGTTTATTTGTTTAATATGGATAAATGTTCATGTTCTCACTATCTTCATACTTTCATGTAATTGTGTAGGCTATAAACATGTGTTGTATGTTTAATTGCTGAGTAAAGATATTGTATTGTATTGTATTATATTTGTCATGTTTAATCATTGTGAAAAGGGAATTTATCATTCATAAAGCATTCAGTCCTATCAGTTATACAGGACATTTTAGAATATTCATTTGAGATTTACTTTTACAAAAGCTTTTTTAATCTTACAATCTGATGTAAGTTATGCCGGTATACGACACTTGTAATTAGTTCTGAAATCAGATGACACATGCGCAGCACACGTCGCTCAAAATATAACAGGTTTAATGATGGTTGTTAATTGGTGTCCTCGTTGTCTAATGAGACTACTGAGAAGGTATAAGTATACGGTTTATTTACTACCAATAGGCCGACACATTGCTCAGGCACACCGAGGCAGTCGCCTCTGCAAAATGTTAGGAAGGTGCCAACCATTAGAGTAGATTTTAAAAATATCATAATTAAAATATGCTTCCATATCACCGACCAAAACTGTTGACAGTCAAGGATTGGAACGTATCATATTGTTTCTATTCTATCATGCAATACTAACACAGTACATCAAGTATAAATGATTTTTCGTCCGACCCCGTCACATTGGAGCCTCCTGTGGGCGACATGGTATTCTGTGCTCTACACGTATATGTATCAGCATCGCTTCTAGTTACATTATTGATAATTAGTGTCGCAGATGTTTGAGTCAGTCCGTCCTTTCTGCGTGTCCATCTGTACGTTGTCAGTGCAGGATTTCCGGACGTGACCTGACAAAGGTTGGACAGGCGTGAGAACTCCAAAATAGTGTGGTCTGGTAGAGGTTGTACTACCGTGGCATCTGTTACAAAAGAGCACAGTATTTAAACAACACACTTCGAATGATTGCTACCAAATGCGCGCGCACAAAAACTACAATTAGCAGGAAAGGCAGAGCATGTGACACCAAATATATTTGTAAATATACTCTTGGCCTGTTTTTACTACACATAAAGAACATCGCCATCGATATTGACTGCGGAACAGTCACAAACAGAATGATGGAGCAAAACAAAAAATGAAACACGTTGTTAGAATTTGGCGGGTTAATTGCTCGTGCATCTATACACATGAGCAAGTCCGGAAATATCTAAAATGCTCTGACATTCCATGCTATGCATTATTATATAATGTTACATTTACTAAACTAACACGGACAGTACAAACATTAATATAAATAATAAGACTGCTTTAAATACTTACTTGTATCTTTTTTTTTTATATTTATTTTTATTGACCCATCAATATACTGTTCATGATTATACTGACTTTTCGTATAACGTTTGTCAATTTTAAAATGGATATTATAAATATATATTTATTTATCAATAGTGTTTTGAAAAATGTATGAACTCAATGAGTTTAAAAACGAAAAATAAAAAAAATGGAAACGAGAGGGAAGGAGTCAATTGTTTAAAGGTTCCAGAACATTATCACTGGGCTAAAAGTTCAAACACACTGTTATAGAGTTACATACCAAGTGTAGTCATCAATTAAAAGTAATTTAACGTTTAAAGAAATAAAATGATGCCAACGGCGCATGTCTCCGGTAAAAAATTAACGGAATATGGCTTAAAAAACGAGATCTTTATTAACATAACTCTAAAATTAATCCCATGGCCACAGTTAAATAAGACGGCAAAATAGTCATAATGAGAAGTAAACAGAGACAGTAAATCAAGCTTGTTTTCTTTTGTTTTGGTGTGTGTAGGGGTTGGAAGGGAAACATTCAGAGTTGCTTTGTTTTGAACCTTCAGATTAAGATCAACGTTTTACTTTGAATTGACCTATTCACATTCCTGGATGTTACAGTTGATGCTCCAGAAATATTTTTTATCCCTTTTTGGGGAAAAATCGTTCAACGGGTCATGTTTGGATTTTGCCTAATGACCTAATCTGATTGCGAATTAATGTGATTTGAACACAATTGAGAGCGGTAAAAGTGTGTAGTCTGAAGGTAGTTTATCAGATCCTATCGCTCGTTCCGAAGAAGTCGTTTAAAGAGGTTCGTTTGATCTGATCTTGTTATATAGTAGTTTTCGACGTATTGGCTCTCTTTGTACACATATGAGGGAAAACAATGCCAGAATTATACAGGTGAAGTTACGTAATTATCCTAATATCACTTCTGGGTGGGTGGGGTGAAATCGTTTAAAGTTGTTGATTTGACCCAGTCAGTTAGTTCTTTGACAGATTGATCAGATGTGTACTAACTTTAGAGAAATATTTAATGGCTGGATATTACAGGTTAATTTTCTTTTTAATCATACCATCCGTTCTGGAGAAGAAATCGATTTAAGTTGTTTTTTTGATTTTGCCTTGTGTTCTAGATTTTTGACGGATTAAACCGATCTATAAAACCTTGAGAGCGGTAAATGACAGGATGCTAAATGTGAAAACAAATAGTGGATCCATTGGCAGCATAACACGCAAACAGATTGAATATTAGCAAACTTTATTTTAATGAAGTATCATTAAGATTATACCATCATTTAAATATCAAGTTATAGATACACACCTTTTGATAACCCCGAGTATGTATCGATATGCATAAAATACAATGATATGTAGCTTATCATAGATTATATTCTGACTTATAGTTTTGATTCACGGGACTCAAGTTTTATTTTAATTATCATAAGGGTACTATTGTTTGCAAAGATTTTCTTTATTACTCAAAGAATGCAACATTATCCAATACTTACAAAGTACACCAAGTATAAATGATTTCTCATCCGTCCCCGTCACCGATGATCCTCCTGTGGGCGACATAGTGTTCTGTGCTCTACAAGTATATGTATCAGCATCGCTTCTAGTCACATTATTGATTGTTAGTGTGGAAGATGTTTGTGTAAGTCCGCCCTTGCTGCGTGTCCATCTGGAGGTTGTCAGTGCAGGATTTCCGGGTATGACCTGACAACTCTTGGACAAGTTTGAGAACTCTAAAATATTGTGGTCTGGTAGAGGTTGTACTACCGGGGCATCTGTAACAAGATAGCTCACTATTTCAAAATGTGATACACTTAACATCGGTATGCCTAAACTGTTGTATGGCAGTCTGCTTTTTTTTTGTCACTCCAAAACTATACAAATATTAGATAGAGGTATACAGAAAAGCTTACCTGTTCTAAACAAAAACTACAAAAAAACACGTTAAATTTAGTATTTCAAATTGTAGAAGGTCTATCGAATTATTGTGTTTTTGTAGTCATATAACATGTAACCTATATATTGTACCCTTTTTTAATAAAGTCCTAAAACTATATGTTTAAGTACAAAAACACTTGTTTTTACCAGTAAATGTATCCAATGCGTATATAAATACTTTATCCTACTGTGGTTGCCTGGCGTTACATGCAACTATCGCTATTTGAATGATTTGTTTGCCTTTTTTCAAAGAATTACATTTATGAAAGTCAAATATATACTGACCCTTGTATACTTTTAACTAATAATTGAGCTATTTATAATATCAAAAGTGTTATCGATCTGTTAGGTAACAATAATCGTTATTATTTAAAAATCTCACCTATAACAGAATGATACTTTTGGGAGTCTAGGAATGGAATATATTTCATATTGAATTTACTTTATCATCCAATACTTACACAGTACACCAAGTATAAATGATGTTTCGTCCGTCCCCGTCACCGATGAACCTCCTGTGGGCGACATAGTGTTCTGTGCTGTACAAGTATATCTATCAGAATCGCTTCTAGTTACATTACTGATTGATAAAGTGGCGGTTGTTTGTGTAGGTCCGTCCTTGCTGCGTGACCATTTGTAGGTTGTCAGTGCAGGATTTCCGGGTGTGACCTGACACATCTTGTACAGGCTTGAGAACTCCAACATATTGTGGTTGGACAGAGTGTGTACTAGCGGGGCATCTGTTACAAGGGATTACACAAATTAAGCCTAAGGTCCACACTGTTTTTAATTAAGTGTCCGTATTAAACCCCAAATAACTATATCAGAGGGATATATCCTTTGCATAATATTTGTTTAAGATTTCCTAAATGCATCTTTGTAAAAATGTAATCCCCAGGTGACGAAAACTCAATGGGGTCGCTAGTTGAAAGGCTTTGTAGAAGAAAATAACTTATTTTACATGAGCAATATGAAGCTCTTGAAGACAATATTTACAGATGGGCATATTCGTAAATATGTTAGACCGCTGGTGGGGACAACGTTGACTCATAAAGTTACCATTTGATCAAACTCGTTATTGCTATACGCAATATATGGAAACGTTTTGGGTTGCTGCTTCAGATAGGGGTTTTCTATTGTGTTTTATATAAATATGTTTATGTATAATATATGATCCTGGGGTGGGGTAACATTTATTGTCATTTGAGCCAACTTGGTAGAGGACCATAAGATAACGCTACATGCAAGACATCTTGCCTTTTCATAGAAACCCTAACACTAGTAACACTGCATGAATTAAACTGGGTTATAACAGCCTCTTTATGATGATATTCAAACAATAGAAGCATACATAAAGCCTAACATATCAAAGTTTGTATCCATTCATTTACTGTGTATACCAAAATTCCTATTACATGTTTGATTCTGTGTGAGATGATGATAGTTCATGTTGCCAAAGTAATCAAGTGCTTTAACATATGCCTATCATAAACCTAGTACCGCCATTTCCTTACAACAACATTCTATTCTTTAAACACGAAACACCTGAACCAACCCTTTTGAATTAATAAAATTAAATTAAAATAAGCCATTTAACATAAAGGGTGAGAGTCAATCAAACATGTTAAATTCATAAAGACTTTTCACATGAATCCTACGCATAAAACCTTGTAACTGTCACTATAACGATAATCGACATTCAAGCATTTGCATCACCTTTTACGAATCCGTATCACTATACTACTGAAATAGATTTCTGTATCACTATACTACATACGTCGTATGATGTCATCGTCGTGAGACGTCGTCTACCTGTATAAACAAACCAGTCTACTGTACGGTGCTATCCTATTTTTATTATATATATATATATATTCACCAAAAACAAAGTACCCCTTTTTTTTCTGGTATTCCCATAGGCCAGTTTTTGAGGGCTTAGAACAGATTGAACAGCGAGCGCTTTAATTAAACAATGTTTGATGTTTCTAAACACACTTTACTGAGTAATATATATTCCATTAAACGATTTCAAATCTTGCAAGGTAATGCTCTATTATGGATGCTATGGAAATTCAAAAGGAGGTAATTTAGTGTTTTTGTTAATCAAAAGATGCTACCTACACATTCGGTATTGTGTTTTTGTAGTCGATGTTTTGACAGTCCAGGACTTGATTTCCAGTTATGTGATATTGCCCAAAACTTACACACAGGATTGGAATATATTTCATTTTGCATTTACTTTATCATCCAATACTTACACAGTACACCAAGTATAAATGAGTTCTCATCCATCCCGTCACCGATGAACCCTATTTTTCACGCAGAGTTTCTTTATTATTTGTTTTCGATTTAAACTATTTTTAAAAAACATATATTCATGTTTGTCAAATTAACTGACCTTAATAAAGTTGGTTGTAATATTAAAGGTTCATCAATCATTTAGGTAACACTGACAGCTATAAGCTAAAATGTATGTGGTGTATATATAATTGCATTATAGTATTCGGTATCTTACTACTGCAGACTAGGTGTCAGTATAATTAAATAACATCTGATCTATCTGCAGCTGACTGAAATTATTGACAATCGCTAACGTGATGAAACATTTTCCAATACTTACACAGTACATCAAGTATAAATGATTTCTCATCCGTCCCCGTCACCGATGAACCTCCTGTGGGCGACATAGTGTTCTGTGCTCTACAAGTATATGTATCAGCATCGCTTCTAGTCACATTATTGATTGATAGTGTGGCAGTTGTTTGTGTCAGTCCGTCCTTGCTGCGTGCCCATCTGTAAGTTGTTAGTGCAGGATTTCCGAGTGTGACCTGACACATCTTTGACAGGCTTGCGAACTCCAACATATTGTGGTCTGGATGAGGTTGTACTACCGGAGCATCTGTTACAAGAGCGCACATCATTGACTAGTTGCATGATTTAAACTGATATGTCTGTAAACTGCTGTGTCTAATATATATGACGCTTTATATACATATGTTTTGGTATTGTAACAAAGTGAAGTTCGTTTAAAATTGCCTTCAGATTATTGGGATTTCGCATATACTTTGTTTCCCTGTAAACATGATATGCTACTTTTAATAACGTTCTTAAAGCTACAGAGCCTGTATTTAAATCGCATTAGTCTTTGTAGGCGAGTCATTCTTTGTAACTTCATTTTCACCAGGGCCCGTATTCATAAATCAACTTAAGTGGAAAATATTACTTTAAGATTTCTACATAGTTGTAAATATCCTTATAAACCTCTCAGCGACATCTATTTTAAGATAAATGGTTAGCTCTAGGTTTTATTTATTCATAACCTTATTAACAATATTAAGAAAACGTCTTAAATCGATACAGAAAAGGGTTTAAAAAATCGATGAAATTTGACTTAAGTTAAGATATTGCTAAGAAGCTTTATGAATACGGACCCAGCTCATGGCTAAATCGGGTATTTAAGCAATCAAATGTAACGATGGACATCATTTACTTTACAGACATCTCGTAGTGCACATCGTACAAGTACTTGAGACGAAAATACGCTTCATCTTGACGTGACGTAACACAAGGACATACTTGTTTAGGACGTTTGTTAGTCAATACCGTCTGTCCAGACGTTGAGACGTTGAAATCATCTTGTTATAGCGCAATTATTCACACCGAGATGGACAGAAACCATACGCAGCGAAATTCCGTCTAATAGCTATCTGACGGCGTCTTCACTCTCCTCTTTACGTAGACGTTGCATAAAGAAAACGTTATTAAATTTGACAAAACACGCTGTATTCTTGATAATGATCTCGTTATAAAATAAAGACAAAAATGGCAGGGGTTCCGTGTACATATGCCGTGTCCCGTGCATTACGTGCATCTGTTAAATTTGGCATTTTATACTTTACTTAAGAATAATGAACAAAAGTAAATATGATGGAGGCATCGGTGTCGATTTTCGATCACTGGTAAATAAACAAAAGATTATTTGAACAAATCAGTAACACTTATTTATTTATAGACTGGCCCTAAAAAATGCGTTTCTTTTTTCCTTAAGTATATATACCTAAAATGAAACAAGGAAAGAGAATATTTGCAATTAGGGCACCAGTAGCCAGCAGTGAGACTTGTGACTCAACAATAGCTACATGCACACCAAGTTTCGTTCGAATATGTTATTCTTCACTAAAGTACATTGACCTCGACCCCAGTAGACCCAAATTAATTGAATTTAATTGGATGCTATGATCGCACTGAAAGCGAAGGTCATATGGCAGCATTTCCAGCTTCCATTGGTAGAGGAAGAACCCATATCTCATTCCTAATTAAAGTTATTGCATAACACGATTGTTCTATCTTTAGAAACCCAACTTTTGTTCGATTTTTATATCTATATTTGACGAGCACAGTGATTTCTAATGCAACTCCAATTGTCCTTTTCTTATAAGCTACCTACATATCAAGTTTAGTTCAAATATCACATAAGTAACTATATTTAAAAGGAAACCATTTTGATACGTTAAAACAGTGATCATGCCCTTTATCCCAGTGACCTCAAATACAATCCCAAGCTTTCTTTCCAAATATAAAGTTCATACACAGCAAGTTTCGTTTCAATATCTCATTCCTAACTAAATTAATGAGAGGAAACTCTTTTTTTCTGTGTTTAGTCATAACAACATTTACCTTGACCCATGTGAACTCAAATGCAATCCCAAGCTTTCCATAGAAGCTACATTCACAGAACGTTTCTTTGCAATATCTACTTCCTTAATTAAGTTATTAAGTGGAGACTATGCATCTATTTTTGATCTTGACCCAAGTTACCTTAATACAATGTCAAGCTTTTCTTCCGTATAGGCTACAAACAAAGAAAGGTTCGTTCAAATATATAAAATAGTTTATATTCTAGTGACAGCGAGCTTGACTTCTACCTAAATGACGTCAATATTCCTTTCCATATGAGCTACATTCACAGCAAGTTTCGTTCCAATGTGTCATTCCTGGCTACAAGTTTTGAGAGGAAACCTTGTTTTGTGTTCTTAAGAAACAACGATATTGACCTTGACAACAGTTATCTCAAATGCAATCCCAATCTTTTTTTCTATACTATTAATCTACCTTTACAACAACTTCCCTTACAATGACTCATTCCTTGCTTAAGTTATTTAGTGGATACATTTGCTCTATTTTTATTAACAGGGACCTTGACATTGAGCCCAATGACCTCAAATGAAATCGTAAGCTTATTTTCTATCTCGATACTATAAGTTTTGTTCCAATGTCTCTTCCTAACTATTGTTAAAAGAATGGAAACGTTTTCTCTTATTTTGTAAAAGTAAACTGGACCTTGAATCCAGTCACCAATAGACCTCAAATTCAGTCACAGCCTTTCTGTCTATATAAGCTGCATGCGCAGCAAGTTTCCTTCCAATAACTCAATTCGTATTAAACATATTGAGAGTATAGCATTTTTCTATCTGCATTGACAGCGACATTGACAGTGACCAAGAGACTTTAAATTCAATCCCAAGATTTCTGTCCATAGAAGCAAGTTATATAGAGGAAATGGAAGTACGACAGACGCCACCGCAATACGATGGACACAGGTTTGACATTGATACAAAGTTCGGATCCCGGAGGCTTGACCATCAATGACCACTGAGATTTCAAATGAGCAAACTTGATAGTCCAGGAACGCATGCGCACCATTTTAAAAACATATTAAACTGGATATTTTATTTTATTTATATAACAACCAAACAGAAACATAATAAAATGAATAATTAAAAAAATATATAAATACAATTACCTCAAAAGGAATTTAAACCCACGGCCCTAGGTTCCCAGTGTACAAGAAGCAAGTACACTATTGTTTCTATGGTGGCCTTCATTGATGTCGCATTGACCTAATTTGAATAAATTTGAAAACCATTCACCTAAGGGTCATCTACGTGAAGTTTGGTAAAAATTAACCAATACGTTTCTTAGAAGAAGATTTGTTAAATATTATCCTTATATAAATCTATATACTATTGTGATCTCCGGGGTGGGGACAGATATAAACCCAAGGTCACCATTTGAACAACTTGGTAGACGAGCATAAGCTTATAGTAAATACAAACTATTTAACCTCCGGCTTCTATAGATTTAAAGTAGAAGATTCTTTTAGTTTTTTTCTCTATATAATTCTATGTAAGATATGACGCCCGCTGGGGCAGGGTTAAATGTGACACCAGGGACCCAGGGGTCACCATTTGAACAATCTAGGTAGAACACATCATAAGCTTATAGTAACTGCAAACTATTAAACCTCTGGCTCTTGTTGTTTCAGAGAAGACTATTTGTTGTTTTCACTATATAAATATAGATTTAAAAATCGAACAGGAAAAGCAGCATTCAAAGACGACAGTCAACCACACACACACACAGAAACAAAGAACAAATTTAAAGATTACTAAAATGCAAAATAAGACATCACAAACACAAAAGGGTGGACAATAGGGCTACCGCCTTGGAACGGTCAATGGCAAAAAAGGCCGCTGGGAGTTTAAACCAAGTTCTAGGGTGCACCAAACCTTACACTTACCCTACTGTCAACCCAATAAAACGGGACAGTGTAAAGAAAGAAATCCCCGCCATGAACTATTCTCTAACCAACAAGGCAGCATTAATAGGTAATTTATGTAAAACACAAAGATGCTCGTGTATATATAAATACAAAAAAGCAATAGCCTAGAAAGCCACAAAGAAGGTACTCAGTGACTTAGCAGAAGCCAGAGCAACAAGAGAATAAATCATTGAGGCACGACAAGACAAGATTGCAGACAAACATCAAACGTCACCGTCCTTTTGGGCTTTAGGTAGACGTCATCATAGGGTCCACAGCCTGTCCGGTCATCGCACAATCAAAGAGGAAAGCATAGTGGCGAACTGTAAATGCGTCCACCACCAAGCATGCAGTGCGTTGCAAAATGATAGTGTCATAGCCTCTTTTGATAAGCCTTTTAACAAGTTTAACAAAGATAGTATGATAGTCTATGTAAAACAGGGGCCAAATGTGACTCCAGGGTCATCATTTGAATAAACTTGGTAGAGAACCATAAGCTTATAGCAAATGCAAACGATTAACCATCTGGATCTTTTAGTTTTAGAGAAAGATATTTTGTTTTTCTCTATATTAGCCATGTAAAACTGTGACGTCGGAGGCAAGGAAAAAATGACCCCAGTGTCACCATTTGAACAAACATGCTAAAGAAGCATAAGCTTATTCAACATGTAATACATGAGAACTCTGTGCTTGTGATTTGAGAGAAGAAGATTTTTAATGGTTTTCCTAAATGTCCTTGAATACATGCAAACTCTCACTAAACAGACTTTAGACCCTCTGGGCATTGCCATGTTTTACCCATGGGACTTTATTTGAACAAACGACAACTTCGAACATCACGGCACCTTATATATCCAGAAACTGTTGAAATCTATCCAGCGATTCTTGAGAAGAATAGTTTTAAGGTTTTGGCTGAATATAGTAATGGCGGCCATTTTGGATGTCGCATCGAACTAATCACTGAAAGCCAATGCCCTCAGTATAATCCATGTGAACTTTTGTTAAAATCGGCCAAGTTGTTTCTGAAAAGATGTCGGAGCAAAATTTAACGCCGGACAGGCGGACGACGAAAGAAGTGTGATCCCAACTCTAAAAATAAGATTTTCGAATATTTACCAAACTTGAAGTTTCATTTGAACTTGATTATTTGTATTACCATACAGTGCTTCATTTTCAAGATCAAGGTCAATGATAAAAATGCTGCAATGTTTGTGGCTTGTCCATAATTCCGGGACAGTGTGAACATGTGGACGAAATTTGTGCTTGTATATGGGTCGTTGCAAACCAAATAACAAGGCTTGACATCGATGTCCAGTGCCGTTCTAAGGTTCTTTTGTGCAACATTTCATCAAGGGAAACACTACTATTCTACGTTCTGCAAATAATACGTTGTTGTTTCGCCTCAACCTGGCAGAATACACAATACGAGTATCTGTCGGGAACGTAATAATTAACTATAAATATTAGATTTACTGGTATAATAACTGTATAGGCTATTTTATCCTGCAACATCCATTTAAAGAAAGAAGGGGCTATGTAGAACTGAGCTGTTAACGACCAAAATGTAAGCTCTATAGTGAACTTACGTTTCATCTATCACAAACAAATTGTCGGTGGTCTAGAAATGGAGAACATATTATGTAGCATATATTCTATTATCCAATACTTACACAGTACACCAAGTATAAATGATTTTTCGTCCTTCCCATTCACCGATGAACCTCCTGTGGGCGACATAGTGTTCTTCGCTCTACACGTATATGTATCAGCATCGGTTTTAGTTACACTATTGATTGTTAGTGTGGCGGTGGTTTGTGTCAGTCCGTCCTTGCTGCGTGTCCATCTGTACGTTGTCAGTCCAGGATTTCCGGGTTTGACCTGACACAACTTGGAGAAACTTGAGAACTGCACTATATTTTGATATGGTAGGGGTTGTACTACCGGTGCATCTGTATTAAGAGATTATTATATTAGCAGTGGAGAAATTAATTAAATGCATGACTGTATGCAGCTGCTTTGTGTCAAGCTGCCGGATGCTATAGAACTTAGATGGACACCACGACGTCTTATATATCCATTTGAGTTTGGACACAAATCCGCAATATTTTATCGTTCAAAATAAACTGTCTTGTTAATTTTTCCCCATACCCAGCCTACGAATGTAAAGCGGGTATTTACTGTTACCCCTGTCCATTAAAACACAAACACACGCACACACACACACACACACGACGTTTTCATGCGCGGGTCCAGACAGGAAGAAGTTTGTTAGTATATGATTTTTTACAAGTTTTGTTACCAAAGGCAACCACATATCTTATTTGAATCTACCAAAAAGGGAGATGCACAACTACACCGTAACACAAACATTCCTGACAAGTTTCGAGTGTGCAGTGTCAGCTGTTCTTGAGTTATCGTGAAGACAATCAACTTTTAGTCATTTTTGACAAGTTTTGTTACATGTACCATGGCAATCATATTTCTTATGCGAATCTACCCGAAAGGGGAGGTGCACAACTACACTATGACACAAATATTTCTACCAAGTATTGAGTTTGTAGTGCCAGCTGTTCTTGAGTTATCGTGAAGACAAGCATTTCTTAGTTATTTTTTACACGTTTTGTTACCATGGTTACCACATTTATTATCCGAATCTACCCGAAAGAAAAACGTGCGCAACTACGCCATGACAAACACATTCCTGCCAAGTTCTCAAGTTTGTAGTACCAGCTGTTCTTTCGTGAAAACAAGCATTTTTTAGTGATTGTATTAACGCTTTTTTTACCATGGCAACCACATTTATTATGCGAATCTATTCATAGGGGGTTGCACAACTACATCACAATGACAAAAATATTCCTACCAAGTTTCGAGTTTGTAGTCTCAGGTGTTCTTTAGTTATGTCAAAGACCAGCATTTTTTAGTGATTATTAACAAGTTGTGTTCCCATGGTAACCATATTTCTTACGCGAACCGGCCCAAATGGAGTTGTGCACAAGGGCAGCATGGCACAAACATTACTGCCAATATTCGAGTTTGTAGTGCCATCTGTTCTTGAGTTATCGTGATGAAAATCTAATTTAGTGATTTTTTACAAGTTTTTTTACCATAGTAACCACATTTCTTGCGAATCTAACCAAAAGGGGAGATGAATAACTACGCCAAGAAACAAACATTCCTGCGAAGTTTCGAGTATGTAGAGTTAGTTGTTCTTGAGTTATCGTGAATAATTGTCTGCTAATTTTCGAGTTTGTAGTGCCAGCTATTCTTGAGTTATTGTGAAGATAATCAATTTTTAGTGATCTTTACACAATTTTGTTACCATGGCAACCGCATTTCTTATGCGAATCTAGGCGAAAGGGTTGATACAGAACTATACTATAACAGAAACATTCCTGTCAAGTTTCGAGTTTTTAGTGCCAGTTGCTCTTGAGGTATCGTGAAGACAAGCAAACGTAGTGCTTTTTACAAGTTTTTTATAATACCAACCATATTTCCTATGCAAATCTAACTAAAAGGAAAGGTGCACAACTAGATCATGACACAAACATTCCTGCCAAGTTTCGAGCTTGTAGTTCCAGCTGGTCTTTAGTTATGCCGAAGACAAGCAATTTTTAGTGATTTTTTACAGGTTGTGTTCCCATGGCAACCATATATATTTTTTATGCAAACCTACCCAAACGTGGAGGTGCAATTGTGCACCATGACACTAATATTACTGCCAAGGCTGGAGTTTGTAGTGCCCTCTGTTATTGAGGTATCGTGAAGACAAGCATATTTAGTGATTATTTACAAGTTTGTTTTACCATAGCACCACATTTCTAATGTGAATCTACCCAAAAGGGGAGGTTCACAATTACACCATGACACAACAAACATTCCTGCCAAGTTTCGAGTTTGTAGTACCAGCTATTTTCGAATTATCTTGAAGACAAGCGATTTTCTGATTTTTTACAAGTTTTGTTAACATAGCAACCACATTTCTTATGGGAATCTATCCAAAACGTGAGATGCACAACTACACCGTAACACAAACATTCCTGCTAAGTTTCGAGTTTGTAGTGTCAGCTGCTCTTGCGTTATCGTGAAGACAATCAATTTTTAGTGTTTTTTTACAAATTGTGTTACCATGGCATCCACATTTCTTATGCGAATCTACACAAATGGGGAGGTGCACAACTACACTATGACACAAACATTCCTGCAAAGTTTCGAGTTTGTAGTGCAGCTGTTCTTGAGTTATCATGAAGACAAGAGTTATCATGAAGACAAACAATATTTAGTATTTTTTTACAAGTTTTGTTACCATGTTAACCACATTTCTTCTTCGTATCTACACAAATGAGGAGGTGCGCAACTACACTATGACACACACATTACTGCTACGTTTCGAGTTTGTAGTACCAGCTGTTCTTGAGTTATCGTGGAGACATGAGTAATCGTAAAGACAAGCATTTTTTAGTGATATTTTACAAGTTTTGTTACCATGGCAACCACATTGCTGAAGCGAATCTACCCAAAAATAGAGGTGCATACCTACACTATGACACAAACATTCCTGCAAAGTTTCGAGTTTGTAGTGCCAGTTGTTCCTGAGTTATCGCGAAGACAAGACAGTTTTAGTGTTTTTTTAAAAGTTTTGTTACCATAACAACCACATTTCTAATGCAAATCTGCCCTAAAGGGAAGGCGCGAAACTGTACTATGACAAACACATCAGTGCCAAGTTTCGAGTCTGTAGTGCCAGCTGTTCTTGAGTTATCGCGAAGACAATACATGTTTAGTTATTTTTTACAAGTTTTGTTACCACTGCAACCATATTTCTTAAGCGAATCTACTCGAAAGCAGAGGTGCACAACTACACCATGACACAAACATTGCTGCCAAGTTTCGAGTTTTGCAGCGACAGCTGTTCTTGTGGTATCGTGAAGACAGGAAGAATAAGTTTTGTAACCATTGCAGCCACATTTTTTATGCGAATCTATATAAAAGTGGAGATGCACATGAGGAAGTTGTCCTAGCCCGGTTATTCTCATTCATATTTATTACAAGGTGAGCAATTACCAGAATGTATACCCAGCTTTGCACCGTTAACGGTCAAACACATATTGCTGGAATATGTAGACTTTGATCCTATGCGTCAAAGGTACTACAATGTTAATACTATGACCGAGTTATTTAATACTATAGATTTTAGTCGAGTTTTAGATTTCCTGAAGAAAGTAAGACTATATAAATCATTATAATATGTTCTTGTATATATTTACTTCTTTATATACCCGTTTTCGGGCATTTGTTGATTTACATATATAGTTTATATTACTACCATATCATCCCTTATACTTGTAAATAGTTTTATCTTAATATATTTACATTAACTTTTAATTAATCCTTCATTTGTTCCATATTCATCAGTTTTTGCGCACAATATGACCTATTTATGTGTCGACGTGCCATACAACACCATTGGTTTATTCATTCATTCACTAGCCTAATAAATTGGCTCATATGCATTTTTTTATTATTCTATGTTCTACATGTATGTAACTGTAACTCGCCAATACGAACAATTTGAAAAAAGCATTAAACGTGTATTTTAACATACTACAGTTCGAGATTCACGTGCATGTGTTCAGTAAGGATACGGTACCATTCGTACAAACTGTCAATTTCAGATAAGTTCAGAATCAATCGAGATGTTGCGAAGGTGCGTTAACTTAGGTGCAATGGTCAGGTTCTCAACGATATCCCAACATACTGTTATAACAATAAAGAGAGATATTAAGATGTTAATCAATAAAAATGTCATTAATTAAGTGTTTTCATATTGGCCGAGTTATTGGTCCAAGGAATGTCATATTGGCCCAAGGCCGAAGGCCGCTGGCCAATATGACAGTCCGAGGACCAATGACTGGGCCAATATGAAAACACTTAATTAATGACATTTGTATTAATTAACTACTTAATATCTCTCTTTATTCCTATGTTTTAAATATCATTTACAGGTAAGAAAAAACAAGAGATATATGACTGTTCAATATAACGAGTATCTGATTCAAATAAATCTTCCACTGTTACCGCTCAATGACGCGTGGGATAATCGCACACGAACTTGATAATAGCTATATTTCAGCGAGGTCGATGTAACCGAATTAACAAATAATCAAATCTTAATTATTTTGATTGTCAACATTATATAGGCGAACTAGTTTATCATCGAAAAGCTGCAACGTTGTGTTTTTTTCTTCAAAATGGCGTCCTTAAAGAAAACAAAGCCTTGGTCGTATTGGCCGTGTTGCTTATCCAATCAGGATAAGCAACGAGTTTTTCATACAGGCCGAGTTTTTCTCCATATTGGTCTTGTTCTTATCATATGATACGTGCAGTTTGCTGCAAACCACGGCAGATATTAAGTAGTCAATTAATAATATCAAATATTCACCTATATCAATGATGCGCTCCCGCCTCACCCCCACCCACCATCCCCATCCCTAACCATCTCCCATCCCATCATCACCACCACCCGAATATTTTTGTATTATTATTATTATTTTTACATCTCTGCGTTTTTGATTATTTTGATATTAAAATTTAAATTTGAACGCAATCATTTACATATAAAACCATTTAGATTAAATTCAGATACACATTTGAAATATCAAAAAAGAGGCCCAAGAGGGCCTGTATCGCTCTACAGACTATATGGTTTTCATGAGAGGTGGGTGGAAAGATTGTGTGTCAGATATGGTAATATCAAACTAGTTTATATAAACTCTTTTCAATTACCAAGATATGGGGGAATGATGTATTTACCTCAAATATGGCTGGCTTTAACACAAATCAAACATTCGTTAATATAAACACTCAAACCAACTTTCACATGCGACCCAGGGGCGGCGATAGGAGGATTGTGTTGCAGATATGGCAATATCAAACTAGCTTTATATAAACTGTCTTCAATTACCAACATATGGGGGAAGGATGTATTTGGCTCAAGTTTAGCTGGCGTTGAAACAAATCAACCTTTCGTTAATATAAACACTCAAACCAACTTTCACATGTGGCAAGAGGCGGAGCCAAATTTGACCACAGTGTCACCATTTGAACAAACTTGGTAGAGGACCATAATCTGAGTGTAAATACAAAATATTAAACCGTTGTCTTGTAATTTCAGAGAAGAAGATTGTTTAAGTTTGTTCCTATATAAGTCTATATAAAACATGTGACCCCGGGGATAGGGCCAAATTTGACTCCAGGGTCACCATTTGAACAAACTTGGTAGAGGACCATAAGCTGATGATAATTACAACATATTAAACCTCTGACTTTTGTATTTTCAGAGAAGAATATGTTTTAAAAAGATTTTTCTCTATGTAAAACTATGTAAAACATGTGACCGCTGTGGATGTGACCCCAGGGGCACCATTCAAACAACTTGATAGAGAACTATAAACTGAATGTAAATAAAAAATATTCAACCTTTGACTTTTGCAGTTTTCAGAGAAGAAGATTTTTAAAGTTTTCCCCTATATATATGTCTATATAAAACTATGACCCTGGGTCGGGGCCAAATTAGACACCAGGGTCATCATTTGAACAATTTGTAGTGGAACCTCAGCTGAAAATAAATTAATATATTTAACTTTAGCTCCTGTAGTTTCAGAGAAGTTTTTTTAACGTTTTTCCCTATATCAGTCTATGTAAAACTGTGACCCTTAGGGTGGGTCCACATTTGACCAGGGTCTCCATTTGAACAAAATTGGAAGAGGACAATAAGCTGATGCTAAATACAAAATAATAAATCTTTGGCTCTTATAGTTTCAGAGAAGAAGGTTTTTGAAATGTTTCCTTATATAAGTCTATATAAAACTGTGACCACTAGGGCGGGCAAAATTTGAGCCCAGGGTCACCATTTGAACAAACTTGGTAGAGTTCTTCCCTATAACTCCATGTAAAACTGATCCAACAAGGGCCCCTAAGCTCGCAATTAAAGAAAAATAACAAAGGTTTCTTATGAGAAAAAAACAACAAAAAAACTAAAAAAAATGAAATGAAAAAAAGAAAAAAGAAAAGAAAACTAAAAGCAAAAATAATAATAATACAAAGTTGAACCATGAACCAAGGTTTCTTGTGGAAGAAAAGTATGCCTCTAGTGAGATTTGAACCCACGACCCCTGGGGTTTCAAGTGTACATTACCAAATATTGAAATGGGCCATAACCATAACTCCGGTGTTACTGGTTCGATCTGGCTGGTTTTCAAACTCTCCGAGCTTTCATTGATGTCAACAATATGGCCAAGTTTGGGAAAGATCGAATACAAAATAAAGGCGATAGAGTGTTCACAAGGCTGCACATCGCATTTTTCAATAATTCAAGGGCACATTACTCCGGTGTTCCTTGTTTGAAATAGCCGATTTTTGAACTTGTCCGAGCTTTCATTGATATTATCAATCTTTGCAAGTATGGTTAAAATCAAATAATAAATGAAGGTGCTAGAGTGTTCACAAGGCAGAAAATGGCATTTTTCAGAAAGAAAAAAAGGGCCATAACTCTGGTGTTACGGACCCTGTATAGCTTGTTTTCGAACTTGTCCAATGTTTCATTTGTATTAACCATCTTTGCAAGTTTGGTAAAGATCAAATAATAAATAAAATATGCTAGAGTGTTCACAAGGCAGAAAATGGCATTTTTCAGAAAAAACAAGGGCCATAACTCCGGTGTAACTGATCCGATTCGGCTGGTTTTCAAACTTGTTCGAGCTTGTTGATATCAACAATTTGTGCAAGTTTGATAAAGATCAAATAATAAATGAAGGTGCTAGAGTGTTCACAATGCTTAATATGACATTTTTCAGCGAATCAAGGGCCATAACTCCGGTGTAATTAATCCGATCTGGCTGGTTTTCGAACTTGTCCGAGCTTGCATTTATATAAAAGCACTGGCAAAGTTTCGTAAATGTATAACTCATAATGAAGCCCTAAAGTGTTCACAAGGCAAAAGTTAACGACGGACGGACGACGGACGGACGGACGGACGGACGACGGACAACTCGCTCAGTAGAGCTAAAAACTGAAATGAGGTCACAATAAAACAATGCTAGATTTGCATCACCTCCCTCCCCGATACGCCTTTCGACCACAAATTTCTTTAAAATGACAGCACTTTTGGATTAAAACTGATAAAAATAAAATATAAATGTCACACCCTGCCCCAAATTTTATAATATTTTGTGTGAGATTCTAATAATAATTTTATATCGGCCAGAGATTCTATACCCACACCGCACATCGCCCAACTCTCCCGCCCCCCACACCACACACTAATCAATCCCACATTTTCATTGTTTTAGCCTTGTTTTCTGACGATATATACCGGCTATATAATTTCGATAGTCGAGCTGCGCTGTTTTCCGACAGCTCATTTTTTATATTATAAACTGCGTATTAAAGATGTTTAGTCATTGGTTTATAGTAATATAAATCCAAGATCCTTCAATTAGTATTTAATAAGTCCATATTTAATGAGTCCATTTTTTTATTATTATAGACTGCGTATTAAATTCTTACTAAGTGGTGGGGAAAAAAAGAATCCTATTTTAATAATATATAATTTACATATATTGTCAAATTTGTTCATGGAAATGCTGGAAACTGGAGCCCGATTAAGACTTTTAGTCATTGGTTTATAGTAATCTAAATCAAAGATCCTTAAATTAATATGTAATAAGTCCATATTTAACGAGTCCATCAAATAGTCTATAATTACTTATTATTTCAGGGAAGAGAATCTTTTTTTATAAAAAATAGGGACTTGAACTCGAATCTTCTGCATAACAGTCGGGAGCCCTAACCATTAGGCCACGGCTTCAAACGCGTGACGTCATAATTAAATAGTATATATTGTAATGTATTAGTCTGATTCTATGACTTCTGATACTCACGCAAGACCCCTGAATACTGTGAATAGTAGCGTCAATAGTGCTTATTAAACTACAAAGTCAATTGAAATTGTCCTATGTAGTCGTATTTATCGATTATTGGTCGATAATTGGTCATGGCGAGATAGTTCGTCAGTACTTATTGCGGAAATTAACGAGACAAACGACACGATTGTAATAGGTTGTATAATGTCACAAATACATAATTAAATCTATAAGAAATATAATTTCTTTATATTTTGTATTACTATTTTCACCAATCATTAATTAAGCATTACAAAAATGTGCCTGACATATGCCTTAAGACTTAAGACACATGGTAGGCTTGTTATACATACTTGGATACAGTCAACACTATAACCGGTTGTCGCTTATTGAAATAAAATAAATCAAAACAATATGAGTATCATTTTGTGGGGTTGCAAGAAATTATTTAAGTGATTGCGCGAAACTTAAACAATTCCTGGCGATCACACAAACATAGTCGATGTAAGACAAATGTATTATGTTGTAGAGCATAGCCCTGAAAGTCAATAAACCGATTAAACAGACTAATAAACCGATTAAACATACTAGCAAACTTCTTTAAGTCTGGATCCTCGCATGAAAACATGTGTGGGTGTGCGTGTGTTCGTGTCTGTTAGTGCGTGCATGCGTGCGTGTGTGTGTGTGTGTGTGCTAAAGGGCTTAATACAAAGATTGTTTGAGTAAATCCTGCATGTTGTGAAACAATTGTCTATACAAAGTAACGTCCAATGATAACATTTGTCAATGTCGAAAAAGTTACATTATACATGTATCGGATAAACACGGTTTGATTTAGTTAGGTATAGTACAGTGCGAACGTAAGCATGCTGCCATTACGCTTGTATGCTGTGGTTTGTATATGACCATTTTTTCTCATTCAATTTGTAGACATTCGTTTGTTTCCATAATATTTTATAACAGGCACTTAAACGTGTCTTGTTCATTTGTTGTTTCGTGAACATTTGGTCAAACATAGGTGCTGACCATCGTTTTTTGAATTCGATGCGGATTGTTTATACTTAACAGCGCATTTTTGCCAAATGTGGAGGCGACAAGCTACGTGTTTCCGTCAGAAAAAAACAACAACAATACAAAACTGTGTTCAAATTGTATTTCATTTTCTCATATTTTCAGGGTAGCAATCAATCGTATCGCAAGTAATCGTGTCGTTTGTCTCGTTATTCGGAATTTCCTATCGGGGCAATATACGCCCGTGACAGGTCAAAATGATTCTAACTTTTGACCTACTGACCCCAAAAGCAATAGGGTTTCTCCTCTCACCAAGGGCAATGTACCTATCAAGTTTCATAAATGTAGGTGTTATGGGGTTAAGGAAGGCACATTTCCATATAAGGTCACTGTAACCTTGACCTTTGACCGACTGACCTCAAAGGTTGATGTACCTATGAAGTTTTATAAGTGTAGGTATTACGGTTTTGAAGCGGAATTCATATTTACCTATAAAGTCATGGTCACATTGACCTTTGACGTACTAACTCCAGGACAATATACCTTTGAAGCTTCATAAGTGTAGGTGTTATGGTTTTGAAGTTATTGTGCGAAATGCATATTTTCATATATAGTGACATTGACCTTTGTCGTACTGACCACAAACACAATTGGATTTCCCCTCTCACCAAGGGCAATGGATGTATGAAATTGTAAAAGTATAGGTGTTTCAACTGTGAAGTTATGAGGAATTATTTGTTCTATATAAGTTGATGATGACATTTGACCCACTGACCCCAAAATAAACAATTTTATTCTCTCTCCACTGCAATGTACTTATGCAGTTTTAAGAGTGTAAATGCTATGGTTTTGAAGTCTCCAAAAAAGACGATTCTTCCTGTTAACTAGGGTAACATTCCTATGATTTTTTGTGAGTGTAGGTGTTACGATTTGAAAGTTATTGTGCTTAATGCATATTTCCTTATACGGTCATGGTGACATTGGTTTTGGACCTACTGGCCCCCAAAACAATAAGGTTTTACCTCTCACTAGGGCAATGTACAAATGAGGGTGGGTATCATATTTTGAAATTATCGTGCGGAATTCGAATTGTTGACGGACGGGCGCTAGATACCAAAATACGTCCCATCTTTCAAACGGGCAAATAAATATATGACATTATTGGACACTTTTGAAACTGGATTCAGGCAAAATGATTTTTAGATCGTATACTATGCAAATAACTGCCGAACTGTACCGATTTATCAGTGTTCAGTTCATGTTTGTGTCTGTATTCTTGTAATTGTGTTTTACACAGAAGACTGTAAAAGGCACACTCTTCATTGAAATGAATTTCATATTGAAATTTAACGATGCTTAAGCACCTCCAACAGACGTTTTGTTCTACATTTCAATATTGTTACAAACACTAGATTGTTATCACACGTAATAGTCAAACAACTAAATTAAAACGGCAGAAAACATATCTTAAGTGTGATTAAATACTACTCAGGGCAGTTAAGATCGGAATGAATAACAATTTTGATTGCAAGATCGAGGAGGCATTTTACCGCCTCCACACTGAACATGAACGCTACTGTGGTATATAAAAGTAATATGGAAGTGGGAAGTTGAAGACTTCCTCAACAACTGCCTAACACCACACTTTCACGCGCCCTCAGTAGTACTTTAGGGAATGTAAAGGTATTTAAATTAACATAAGTCGATTTACTTACATAACACATTAAGAGTTGGCTGCATTATCGCTGTGTGTATGTTGGTGACTGTATTACTGGCTGAACAGTAAATCATCCGCCCCTGATCAGATATTGTAGGTCTTATAGTCAATCTTCCTGTAACAGTTATGAGACTGTCAGCGTCAGTAATGGGCTCTGTCGTATTACCAGTTATTATCACCTCTGTAATCCCCGAAACTAGTTTCCAGAACCAGGTAATTGTAGCTTGTGGAAGACCAGCAGTTGTCTTACAAACAAACTCTACGGGTGTGTCCTGTATAATGTCGACAGTGTTGTCGACTCCAGACGAAGGACTTGTCATGGTAACTTCTGATATGGGAACTGAATCAAACAACAAAAACACATATGACAAAAGTGTAAACGGAAATAACGCTCGTACTAGTTCAAATCACAAGCGGCTTCCTTTTGCCACTGTTGGCAACAATACATCTGTGATGTCTCACATGTTACGTATATATTTCCCTTCTTAGCCGAGTCAAACGACCATTTCATATGTGTATGTATGTAAAAATGCGTAATACAACCTAGAACGATGTTAATTGGTTGGATATTACATTTGTAACACTTCAAAAATGTGTTGACTATTGAGTGTATCATAAATTGATTATAATCTAAATCATGAACGTATTACTTACCAAACAAATCGTAATACACAACAAACACGATAACAAACTGCTTTAAGTTTTTAAGTCAACAGTCCAATGGCCATTATTGCTTTTTCCATGGTATGTTGTCGTTGGCCGCCGTCTGTCAACGTTTTGAACTGTAGCAACTGGCGTGTTCGAAAAGGTTTGCAGCAGCATTGCCGTGGGCCGTGGCATAATAAGAAATGAACAGATCGTGCTTTGTGTAATAGTGACACATATGTCGTTGTGTATGGGAAGCCATAACCGTCAAAATATGGACATTTACAAACCATTCAATGACAGGCCTTTTAATTCAACATGAAGTCATTTGATGACGTACATAGTGATTCGATGCGACGTGTAAACTGAGTTCATTCGCTACAAAGTGAATTAATAAGGTTCGAAGTGAAATGATACGGTGAAAAATGTCAAACCATACGACGCTAATAGAAATCATTCAATGCAATGACAAACCATTTGGCAAACACAACTAATGCAATACAATAAAATACACGTCGGTACGAGGAAAAACTTAAACGATTCTTTACCACTGCACATATTTGAATGAAACTTCACACATGTATTCGGCATCAATGAAACATATGCAATTCATGTAACGCCGAAACCTATTTTGGCACAGCCATGCCCTTTTTTTAAAATATGCAAATGTATGTGCATTAACAAACCTTTGATATATAATGGACTCTCCTCAGAGTCAGGTTATATAAAACCGCACATCTCAAGACACATTTATGGATCTGCACTCCTGATACATATCGGACTCTCCTCAGAATCAGGTTTAATAAAACCATACATCTCCAGGATCTATAATCTATACATGTATATATATATAGTTATATATATTTATGTATATGAGTCAGGTTACATAAACACTAGAATTTCTAGTGTCTATACTCGATACATTTATATATATATTCTCCTGATATATATCGGACTCTCTGCAGACTCCGGTTACATAATACCTAACATTTCCAAGGTCTATAATCTATACATTTATACATCTATACTCCTGATATATATCAGACTCTTTTTGGAGTCAGGTTATACACATCCAATGTCTATAATCTATACATTTATTTATCTATACTGCAGATATATATAGGACTCTTCTCAGAGTCGGGTTGTATAAACCACCCATCAAAAGGATCTATACTCTGTTCTTTTATGTTTCTAAACCTTTGTTATATTTTGGAATAAATGTACATATTACGGTCTCATGGGATGGGTGATTTTATACAACCTGACTCAGAGTAGAGGCCACTATATATCAAAGGTATATATACATAAATGTACATATTATAGATTATAGACATTGGAAATGGATGGTTTTATATAATTTGACTCTGAGAAGAGCACTATATATATATATATCAAAGAAACTGATACATAACTGTATAGATTATAGACATAACTGTATAGATTATAGACCTTGGAGATGGGTGGTTTTATATAACCTGACTCTTCTCAGAGTCCAATATATATCACCGGTATAGATATATAATGTATAGATTATAGATACTGGGGATGAATGGTTTGGTATAACCTGACTCAAAAAAGAGTCCAATATATGTCAAAGGTATTGATACATACATTTATAGATTATAGATGGGTAGTTTTTATAAAACCTGAATCTGAGAAGAGTCAATATATATCAAAGGTTTCGATACATAAACGTATAGATTATACCTTGAATATGGGTGGTTTTATATAGCCTGACTCTGAGGAGAGGATATTAGTTTTTGTGGTACTTATTTGCCATGCATAATGACAGTCGAACATATAAATTACTGCAAATTCCCCAATTTGTACCCCTATAGAGGGGCCCCTTTACGCTAGAAGACAAATCCCGTTTTATAAATGCGTTCACATTTAGACAAGATATCAATATTATGTTTGTCTCTTTTTACCCGATTACCTTTGTGTTTGTGTATTTTTGTGTTTGTGTATTAAAACCTTTAAAGGGCCATAACTCCGCCTGATAAAGGTGATCCTTTGAGAGCAACAAACACAATTTAGAGAATAAAGCAGCCGCCAGTGGTTCAGGAGAAATAGTCCGGAAAAAGATTGTGTATCAAAGCCTTTAAAGGGCCACAACTTCACTAAAATCATTCAACCGGAAAACGGTGACTATATGCACAACTAGGCTTGGTACTGATATTCCCTGCAACTTTTCGTTGAAATCCGGCCAAATGAAGGCTCTATCGTCTTAACGAGACAAAATACAGCACTTCTATCTAAATCAAGGTCCATAACTCCGGTGTTTCCTAACCGATCTGGCTGGTTTTCGAACTCGTTCAAGCTTTCATTGATATCAACACGATTTGTTAACATTAAGTCCCTATCGTCTTAGCGAGGCAAAATACGACATTTTTAACTAAATCAAGGACCATTGTTCCAAACAGCAAACGGTTAATAAAGCTTATCATTGAAAAGAACACACTGCTTGTTTTTATCATAAAGCCGGTAATTATCCCTGCAAGTAATGTAGCAAATATCGACAGTGCTGCCGCCATCGTAGCGTTTCACTTTGCATGTAATGAACTCAGTTTCTGTCGAACGGATTGTGTTTGCATTGCACCGACTTTGTTTTCTTATACTTACCACCAGACTAAATGTGTTTTCGTTAAACTGATTCATACTGCATCATACTGCTTTACTTTGTTGTGTATAAATTCACATGTTTCGATGAATCGTTTAAGTTTTCATCGGACCGACTTGTATTTTATTGTATTGCATTAGTTTTTTTGTCAAATGGTTTGTCATTGCACTGAATGATTTCTATTTGCGTCGTATGGTTTGAAATTTTACACCGTATCATTTCACTTCCAACCGTATTAATTCACTTTGTAACAAAAAAACAGAGTTTACACGTCGTATCGAATCAATATGTACGTCATCAAATGACTTTATATTGAATGAAACGGTATGTCATTGAATGGTTTGTAAATATCCACATGTTGACGGTTATAGCTTCCTATAGTTGGGTACACGATTAGTCAGCTGCTTGTGGGATACCGTGTTTGATGTGATTCACCTTGCCATACTAGCAAAGGACTTGAATGCGTGGCGAGTATGGGTTTAAAGGAGCCTTTGACAATATGAATCTGCAGGATACTCCCGTTCTTCATATTGAATATCATAGGGAGGTCAGATAAGTATGGTGAAGGAAAGAGCACTCACATGTTTTGGATTAAAACCAGTACTCACCCTCCAACCTCCGCAAGTGAACTGACACTGTTTCAGATATCAACGCACCTAACAGTGTTCCAAATAAGCTTTTAGGACAATGTGTGTTGCAGTTGTAGCACACCCATTGCGTCACAGGAATTGTCGGCCTGGGGTAGTTGCATAATGGCGGCATTTTCTCTAATTAAAAGCGCCATTTTAGGCAACCCTGATCTTTTTTCCAAATATAAAAGTAATTTTAGAACTCTTCTGCGACAAGGACTATCACAACCTGACTTCTATGGTGATGTGATTAACAAACTTCGTAAGATCCTTAGTCATGATCACTTTCATACTATCTTTGTTAAAAAGGTTTATCGAAAGAGGTTATGACCCTATCGTTTTGCAACGCACTGAATGCTTGGTGGTGGACCCATTTACAATTCGCCACTATGCTTTCCTCTTTGATTGTGCGATGACCGGACAGGCTGTGGACTCTATGATGACGTCTACCTAAAGCCCAAAACGACGGTAACGCTTGATGTTTGTCTGCAGTCTTGTCTTGTCGTGCCCTCAATGGTTTATTCTCTAGTTGCTCTGGTTTCTGCCAAGTCATTTAGTACCTTCTGTGTGGCTTTCTAGGCTATTGTTTTTTTTGTATTATATTTACACGAGTATGTTTGTGTTTTACTTATATTGCCTATCGATGCTGCCTTGTTGGTTAGAGATTAGATCATGGCGGGGATTTCTTTATTTACACTGTCCTGTTTTAATGGGATGACAGTAGGGTAAATGTGAGGTTTGGTGCACCCTAGAACCGGTTTAAACCACCAGTGGCCTACTTTGCCACTGACCGTTCCAAGGCGGTAGCCCTATTGTCAACCCTTTTGTGTTTGTGATGTCGTTTGCTTTTATTATTACTTTTGCCTTCTTGTTTGTCTGTTTGCATGTTTGGTTCTGTGTTTTGTGGTTGACTGTCCTCCTTGAACGCTACTTTCCCTGTCCGATCTTTTTATATTTCTTTTCAGTATGGTACACGCTTTCGTTAATATAAAGACTGTGACAGAGTTTGGTCATGACCGGAAGCACAATGAGGGGGCTATATTAAGAGTTCACAGGGCAAAATAAAGGATTTTCCATTAAATCAAGGGCAATAACTTTGATTTTTATTAACCGATATGGGTTGTTTGCAAACTTGTCTGAGCCTTCATTAATATAAAGACTCTGGCCAATTTCGGTAAAGGTAGAGAAGCCCATGCAAACTACGTAAACAACATGATCAAGGACACGGCTACAAACCCCAAGAAAAATATTGGATTTACCTAAAGGTAGTATAGAAAGGGGAAGTTCCAGCAAAGTTTTTCCACTCGCAACGAGCAATCAAGCAATTATCAAGATGTCTCCAGTTGTCCTTAATACAAAGATGCAAGCGTCAAATGGCGATGACATACTTGCTACCAAACACCCCCTGCAACTATACAAACTGCTTGATTAACCAGCTCAAGCAAAACTTTGCAGACCCCCCACCACCCTCCCCCCCCCCCAACCCCCACACACACACTTTATATGCTACTCATCAATCCATTTATCAATTTAACAAAATAATATTGTAATCCTGTTTATTAATTCAGCATAAATAATATTTTACCTAGGTTAGATTATTTAAATTATCAAGCAAAGTAAGACGGAACCGGACAGTAGTCATCATCATCGCTGAACATATTGTACTCTACCATGGAGTATTTGTGTATACGTTAATGTATCTTGTCCATTATCTAGTATGTACATTTTATCATCATAAGCTGACAATCTTTTCTTATTAATTACATAACTGTTTAGTTCATGTTTTTTTGATCTGATAACTTTCATTTGGTTGTAATTTTCTGTTGCCGTAAGCAAAATTTCCTTGTAGTTATCATGCGTTATATTTTTTTTAACAGCACACATTTTAATACCCTTGCATTTCTTCGTTCCAGTCTTATATTCTAATATGTACAGTCTGTACGAATATAGTTTACTTCGTAGCCCGAAAAAGTCAACAATTGGTATTCCACAAGTTTCATCTTTCATCTTACCGATAACCTTTTTATTATCATCAAAATGAAATTTGTTTTTTTGATCATAATCACTATTATCAAACAATTCTTTATCCTGTAAAAATCTTCATACACATCTTTTGTTTTTATTTCATAGCACAAGGAATCAGTATCAGTAAATAATAACTTAGATTCTTTATCATATTTGTTTTTAATGTACATGTCTAAAATATACATGCCGACATAACAAGGGCGATTTAAAATTAGTTTTTCTTTTATTCTGGTTATGGCAAATAAGTTTTTAAGAAATAAATTAAGGTTTTGCTGCATACGTCATGAATCAATTTAATATTAACTCTCTTTCTCAAATTTTCCATAGTCTTACCAAAAAAATTAATTGTTCATTAGTTTAAAGAAATCCTTTTCAAAAGCATTCTTTCCGACTGTTCTTTTAGCAGTACTAAAGTCTATGTATACCTTTAACTACTCTGATTCATCAAACTGTAGTATACTATGTATTTTTGATTCCTTTAATTCCAACATTTTGTATAACTCTTAGTTTCGGTAATACACAACATATTTATTTTTATCCTAGTGTCGTAACAAGTTTGTTTACCTTGCTAGATCCTAAGTTAAACTTTTCTTTCAAAGTTTTACAATAATCTGATAACCATTCATCTTTTATATTTAAACTTTCTGGAGCAAGATGATAGTCATTGTGCGAGTCGTGCAATTCTTCGGGATATTCGAGATTACATTCAACAATATAATTTGATTTCCCTTTTTCAAACTTATCAACCAATTTAAATTTGCCATTAGCCCATCATACAAGTTATTTGCATCGAGGTATATGATGTACTTTTTTTTTACTTACTGTCATAAATGTTCATATATTTATTGTTAGCCTTTGACTATCTATTTGCAATATAACCTATGCCACCTCTTAATCCTTTTTCTATAAACAAATATTGATCAATATCAGTTATTAAATCAAGTTGAATTATAGTCATCTTAAGACATGCATCCCAATCCAGAACAGGACTACTAAAGTAATGGCAAGGATCTTATTTGTAATACTCAAAACACATTTTCCTAAAGTTCTCAAAAACATCTGCCAACAACAGCACATCAGTTTTAGATACAGATTATAATAATTTCCCATATTATTGATATTAAATCTTTTCCATATTTGTTTAGTATGTTCATAATCTGCGTCTGAAATATGTTCATCATTTAACTTAGACTACAAGCTATCTTTACCAGGTATTTTAGTTTATTTAAAACGTTTAAAACTATTCATGTAATCATAAGGATAAACACCTTTTCTTTTTATTAATTCTAACTTCTTATCTGAGTACTCTTGTGAAGTACAGTTAAATGATGGAATGTTTTTAACTAAACTTTCAAGTGATTGAGACATAAATTGAAATCTATCAATAAACACCAAATGTTTTCTAGCATAAAAGCCATATACTTTTCCATATTATTTGGTATAAAAATTATTTCTTTTTTGAACTTTCCAATATGGTGCATTATAAAGTGAGAATCATAGCCTCTCAAGTTATGAAACACAACAGGTATTTTTCTAGTCAATCTGAAATTAAGATCACACGATTCATGGGCACTTCCTCTAAACGTTCCAGTTATATGACAATGGTCTCTAACCATATTTTTTTTACAAATATGACATTCTTTAGATGCCTTAAATTATTTTTTTGTGATTCTGTCATTGAAATTTTTAAAATGCTGCGACATAGTTTTTATGCAATATTTTTCTTCTTCTATCATTTATCCCATACATTTATAAACAGCGTTTTGTCCTCTATATGCCACAACTGGTTTAGAATATTGATCATCGTAACAACAAACAACTTTGTATCCGTAATCACAATCAGTATGCTTTTGATATGCTTCTGTGTATGATTTTTTAGGATTACCAAGAGATAAAGAAATATTTTCAGTTATTGCTTCAAAGTCAGCATATATAACAAAGGGAACCATCAACTGTCTATCGTAGTTTTTAAACTTGACCTTTTCGTTTTCGTCTGGCACTTTTATTGCTTGTTTACCATTCAGTGAAAGACAATCAGGTTCATGCTTTTTAAGCACCCTTTCTGTTTTAAAGCACTGCAGGCATGTTTTACAAAAACTTTTTTTTTCCTTATGTAAGTTTTGAATAAGCATTAATCTGTTTAAATATTTTATCCACACATAGTGATTTTTTTCTTTTTCAGTAATTAAAAGCATATCAGAAGTTTCTTACCGAGATGCAGCGCCAGCTGCAGCCTTTGCTTTATATTTTGATATGTACAAAGGGTATACTTGATTATCCTCATACCCAAATATATATTAAAACAAATGTTGTTTTGTTTTTTCTATTTTTGGAATTTGTTTTATTGTAACACGAAATTTATTTTTTGTGTAATTAAGATCATCAATATGCTTTTTGTACTTTGTTATTCTTTGAGGATTTTTTCAACCGGATATTTATAAGTCAAGTGGCACCATCTAAAACACTCGTTATCTTTTTAATTTTTTATGATTATCAGTCCTTTTTCAGCATTAGCAAGTTCTTTCGATCAATCTAAATATGAACTGCCTCGTAAAGGCTTGTACTTTACCCGTAAAGGCTTGTACTTTACCCTATTTATGTAATGCTTGTCTATTTATTCAATTGTCCAACCGCTTCCATCATAAAGCCAACTTCCAATTCTCATCCAAAGCGTTTTTAATTTCCTTTTTGTTCAAGATTAATTGTCAGGGATGTAAAGCAAACTGTTTTATATGAAGTTAACGGAGCAGTGAATTTTTTAAAAGTAATTTTCAAATTAACACTCATTTTAAAACCACCCGTTTGTGCTAATTCTATCTTGATGAATTTTAAAACTGATGTCTGCGTCTTGTGAAGCTGAGCTAGCTGTTCGATTTTTATCTACAATGTCCACAGAGAAAACCTTGCTATATTGTTTTGAGGATTTTTCAATTTCTTGGATACTCATTATATGATATTACATAAGATATTTTTCTTTAAGCTTATAATTATTTTATTTAATTATTTTGAAGTAAAATATGTGTTCCCTGGTTTATTAAAATATCACAATAGTTTATGAAAGACCTTTTCTCAACAAAACCACAAGCCATTAGCGAGTTTATTTTCTCGACAAAATCAGGAAAGCTTTTTTCATTGTTTTCCTTTGTTCATGACTACTTCAGCTGGAAGGCCGTCAGCTATGCCAACTAGAATTTCACTAATTTTAGACTTTGTATCAAATTCAATTAAGTTTTCAGAACGTCCTATTAAGGCATCTTTTACATGATCTTCCTCAATGGTTTTTATTTTTTTCATGTATATTTTTCATATGATTTTCTCTGATGTCATTATTTTTTTTTTCTTCTTTAAATAATCTCGCATAAAATCCTCAATTTCTTTATTTGTTATTTCAATACATGTGTTTTTAAAACTCTTCTGCTTGTTCCATAAGAAGCTTTTCAACAGTAATGAATTCCTCGTCTGCCTTTTTCTTACAAACTATTTTGAAATTTTCAATTTTTTCATTTGTCTTTTCCATACGACTTTTTTTCAAATTCGCTGATTTCTTCGTTTGCCTTTTCCATGAAACTTTTTTTCAAAAACATTGATTTCTTTGATTGTCTCCTGTATAACTTTCTATTATACTATAGATTATATTAATTTTTATATAACAAGCTTACAATATAATATCAATTCCACGATCCAAAAGAGTGTTATAGTAATACATAAACGTATTCTTATCTATGTAGTTGCTTGTTGCTAATACGATTGATATTTTACAATAAGTGCGTAATCTGTTTATGTCACTCTTTATAATTTCCCATGGTAAGTTTAGATCGCATTCTTTAGAGATTATCTTTTCAACTAACTCGTTATAGTGTATATAAAACATCAACTCCATGTCATGTCTGATTATTTTTTTAAAATCAGTTATTGAAATTTGTTTATTATCATTCTTAAACATTTTTTTGTTCCATTTATAATATTACATAATATGTGTTTTTTAAGCCTATATTTATTTAACTTAAAAATATAATGATATATTATAATATAATGAATTGAGTTTTAGATATTATTGACCCCACCCCCCACCACCACCCCACCACCACCAGCGGAATGTGTTTATGTAATAAATAAAAAGAAGTTCTGTAAATATTGGGTTGGGCTAAGCTTTACTACAAGTGCACGTATGCATGCATAAATTGTAATGATACTTGTGAAGCTTTTGATAACGAACGTGTCTGGACTCACAACGGTCATAATCTCATTGCATGTTATAATTACAATTGCAAGAAAACTGTTTATCTTAGAAAATACCATATAGAAAATCGTTTGATAAAATATAATTTATCTCCCACGAAAAGACAAAGATTCGAAGAGTTGTTTCATAAAATTGTAAAGATTTTAGATAAAACTGAAGGTCGGAAAAAATCGATCAAATTTGATTACATATTTTAAAAAATATTTGAAATATTAAAAATAAAAAAATAAACAAAACATTAGATTAGATAAGAACAAAAGCACTAGAGAAAAGTACGATAGGATATGGAAACAAATTGAAAAAGAATTATGAATGGATATCATGCCCGTTCAACTTGTACCTTTTTATGTACATTTCCAGAGGTTCTGTAAAGTTACCATTTTTTGAATCTCTAACATTTTATTAAAGGCAATTCTGATTATATCTTCGTCATTTTCTAGTCCTATAGTTGTTTGGACATATGCAATAAGTTGTTTAAAACTCCTATGATGTGTTTTTAACAAAGTATTTTATTCTGCTATTCTTGATTTATTTACTAAAACAGAATCAACTGGAGGAACTGCACTAACTGTAGCCAAGAAAACAGGAACTGCTGGAACTAATGCTAGAACAGCACCACAACCAGTTATTCCACTGACAATCTGTAATGTTGTGTTTATAATACCTCACAATTTATAACTACGTCTGTATTCCGCCACAAGTCGTGTCAAGTGATCAATTATTTCTTCTTTGTTATTATGTTTGTCATGTATAATTACAGTTAGACAATAATTTAATCAAAATATTGAGAAAAGAGTTGATGATATTTTACCTATTTTTAATAATTCATCAATTATGCCAATACCTTTATTTATAAATAATTAACTGTGGACTATTATTTCCTGATTCGATACTTCCACATACTAACTCCAGATCATTAAGTAAATCATCAGGACTGTTGTTATATTCAAAATCAACATAACCTCCTAAAATCTTCTTGAACTTTGCAGAACTTTTATGGATTGGTAAACCAGATAATACTGTTAGTTTCTTAAAAGCATTTCGAGACCGCTTTGAATACGTTTTTCTATTATTGTAACGCTTCGTTTTCAAGTCTACAAAATCATCATCTACTTTTAGGTCTAGCACAACTGCTTCTCCTTGTTTGACAATAAGTTTGTGATGACCAACAAGCTTAGGTAAATCAAGTAACATGCCATAGTGGCCATCTTTGTTGACTTTGTAGGAATTTCTATTTTGTTGTAATCCTTTCCCTGAAACGGTTTTTCCAGGTAAAATGATTTTGAATAACGAAATTATTTCATTAATCCTACTTCTATAATCTATCAAAGCTTTTGACGCGTTTATTAGTTCTTGCCTATCTAGCTCATATGCTGTTTTTTTTGTTACATATTTTTCTTTTTTTTTATCTGCTTAGATAGGGTACACCTGTCGTGTCTAATTGTATCGATTGTATTAGAAACATCTGCAAGCAAGGACTCAAAATTATAATCACCCTTGAGTACTACATCTTCAAATAATTCCATTGGTAATGTAAAGTTGTATGCTTTTTCACGGCTTCATTAATACCGACATTAAAATTACCATCGAATTTTACTGTACCAGGCTCTTCGGCAAATAACTGAGATATTCCCTGGTACGCTCTTTGTTCTCGTACTTCCTCACCTAAAGCTGCCGGAAGCTAATTGCTGACTTATTTCCGGGAGAGCCCCGGGTTCAATCCTCCGTGGTGCCACTGGATTTCGTCGGTGTGTTCTTGTGCATGACACTTTCTCTTAGCCTCGTCCGTCGGGTGGGGACGTAAACCAGGCGGTCCCGTGTATCGATGTATCCTCCGAGCACGTTAAAGAACCATAGGAATCTATTTGATAATAATAGTAGGTCACTGTTCCCATGTATCCTTCCCCTCTCTCTGGGGCGGCTCTAAATAACCTATACTGTGTTGATGAGCCGTTAAACAACATTAAATTCAATTCAATTCAGATGTTTCTTTTAATATTCTTTTGTCATTTTCTATTATCGGATAAAACTGATTAATACCATCATTCAATGCTGAAAAAATAATGAAACATTCTTTCTACATCTGCTTCTTTATAATGTATAAAATCTATTTCAAATATATAACGACTTCTTTAAGAATTTCAAAATTAAGTAAATCATCCTCATATTGTATTTTATAATAGTCTTCAATTTTTATAAATGGATTGGTTACGAAAGTAAACGCATCAAGAAAAGAGTTTTGACGTTTTTTTTCAAGAGTTTTTTTAGTAGGAAACGATGCAAAATTATATCTTATCATATGATAGCAGTCCACAGGCATCTTGTATAAAGCTTATTTTATCTATTGTATATCCGGCCTACATTTTCTACTTTTACTCATCAATTATCTCAAGAAGTGCTGTGTGGCGACTATTAGTCTTTTGATTATGATTTATAAGAATAGTTATTTCATTATCAAATGCTCTGCTTTGTTCATCATGCACAGCTTTCCTTTGCATTGAACCCTCATTAATAGCAGTTTCGATTTTTGTCAACCATTTTGTTCAAAGTTGTCTCCAGCGTCTTGCCGTCAATCATTTGCTTGTTGATGTCTTCAAACTCTTTGTTGATATCATCAACGTTAGTGTGTATCTACTCATTAATTTTTCTTATCAGAGTTATTTCGCTATCAAAAGCAGTTCTTATTTGTCTTGAAGCATCAACAATAGTTGCTTCAAGCTCATTATTGTCCACCATGTGTTGACTGATGTTTAGAATCCGCTCATTAACATTTTCGACGCCAGCTTGTATTTGTTCACCTAAACTTTTATAGAGCTCGCTATCTTCCATTTCACCCTCTTTCTTTTCTAACTCCTTTAAATCATCACCCAACAGCATTATATCGTATTTTAAACCGTTTTGAATGTCAATCATTTTCACACGGTTTGTTTGTAACTGTTTTTGTACTTGACTTATTTTGTCATCAACACCTGTTGTTAAATTTTTCATAATTTCTGGAATTTTATCAATATTAAATTCACCTACAGTCTTTATTATTCGTTTTAATGTATATGAATTTGATGCTACATCATCTGCAATGTTGGATTAGCGACATTGGTAACTCTATTATTGTCCATGTTAAGGTTATTTCTTAAAACATTTCCTGATTTTTACCCTTGCGAAGATAATTAACCAGATGTTTCTGTTTACATACTCAGACAGCACAATATCAAAATTTGTAATATTAACACTGCCTGAACTAGCTTCCTGGCTTCCAATATCATTAACTAGTCCCATTATAATATAGATTAGATTTAAAATCACCTATAAAGTTACACTTTGCTAACTTCCTCGGACGGATAAGTCGTCTATGAAGTTGCGCTTCGCTAAATTCCTAGGCTTGTTACATGTATATATCGCCGATGAAGTTACGCTACCAAACTTTCTCGAGCGATCAAAATACAGAAAGTCATACTGCTTGTCAGTTAATTTTTGTACTGATCTTTCCTAACATTTTGTTCATTAGAAAGCATACCCAGCTCACGATTAACTGGAGTTGCGAAGAAAATAAAATGATAACAGTTTCAACGAATGTCTTTGGGAGGTTTGTAATAAGATTGTGATAAATAAATTATGCAACAATTCTGATGTCTGCATTGGATAAAATAATTGATAATATCGTTTTGACTACGTTCGTGAACATAATCCTCTTTTGAGTATCGGAGTCTAAGTCATTCACATGAATACATTCATATTTTGAACATTATAATATGTCTCCGAATGGAATTTTATTCTTTTTTGCTATTTTTTGAAATTTGTGTGGCAAGACCTGATACTTTGACTGTTCCAAGATTTGTGCAAACAAATTAATCTTGTCATAGTAAACTGATGGTTTTAACAACATGTGAACTAGTGTATTTGTTTTATATTTGTTTTACCAGATTCTAAATTACCACATATAAGCATTCTAAAACAACAGTCTGGCACAAAATTCCATATCTGTTTGAAATTACTGTTTTCTGTCTTCATGTCACAGTTTGGAATTTACATTATCATAATACTTAATAATACTTATTGTTATCCAACCTACTAGACTAAGTATAATGTCTAAAGTATTGCGGAATAAAAAACATCACATTTGGAAAAATATTAGGAACGGAAGATGAATGTTTTAAAACTGGTCACGTCAGATATTACGGTATGACTAAAATCTTTACCAAAACTAACAGAAGGAAAATCCCAAAGGGCTACAAAAAGCCAGGAAGTTTAATTTAGGGAAACAAACAGGCTAATCAGTTTTTTTATCATCGCAACAGATGCAGAATTAAAAACACTCAAAACAAATTAGCCAAAACAACGTCAGAAGCAAAAAGAAGAGGATTAAACATAAAAGATCACGTGCAGAAAAATAAAGAAAACAGGCTTTCTTGAATATTGCTAATATAGAAAAGGCAAATAAAAAATAATCAAAGTTTATACTTAATTTAACTTCACTTATCTTAACTTATGTTATTTTATCTAACTTATATTATACATTTTACTCAAGTGGAAAGAATTAGCAGATAAAATGCAAATATCAAATAATCGTGTTAAGGAATACGAAAATAAAGAAAAGACTAGAACAAGGAGCTAGAAGCGATTTGTACAAAGACATGTTTAAACCAGTAACTAGCGAAATAAAAGAATAGTTAGAACAGTTAGCTACCCTTCCAGAAATTAGTCAACAATTATTAAGTATTCATAGAGCCACATGCGAGGAAGTACACGAAAGATAAATGTATCAGGGATTACCTCAGTTATTTTACGAAGAGCCAGAAATACCTAGCGAGGGACCTAGCGAAGAGGCAGAAATACCTAACGAGGGGCTTAATGAAGAGCCAAAAACACTTGGTAATATAGATGCAGGTTTGGATAAAGCTGTATTGAGAGAATATAATTTACCATTGCCATCCAAAGTAGAAATAAAAAGTGAAACAGTTTTGGCAAAAATGAATGCTGATGCCAACAAAGTAATAAAGGAAATTGGCACCAAAAGGGCATCTCTCACTAAAACAATAAGCAACTGGAAGACAGACATGACAGAAAAAATGCACTTAGACAAAATTACGAACAGATAGAAAAAAAGTCAAAAACTGTAGATGATTATAGAGGCACAGTTAGAGCATTAATAAAATATCCAGACATACTTTTGGGAAAAGGATTACAACAAAAAAGAAATTCTTACAAAGTCAACAAAGATGGTCATAATGGTATGTTACAAATTGATTTGCCTAAACCTTTCGCCCATCACAAACTTATTCCTAAACAAGAAGAAGCAGTTGTGCTAGATCTAAAAGTAGTTGATGATTTTATAGACCTGATAACAAAGCTTTACAATAATAGAAAAACATACTCCAAAATGCTTTCAAGAAACTGACAGAATTATCTGGTTTGCCAATTCATAAAAGTTCTTCAAAGTTAAAACAGATCTTAGGAGGCTGCGTCGAATATTACAATAGCCCTGGTAATTTGGTGAATGATCTTGTGATGGTATGCGGAAGTATTGAATCAGGAAATAATAGTCCACAGTTAATAAAGGTATTAGCATAATTGACGATTGATTAAATAATGGTAATAATATATCAGCCGGAGAACACGAAGAATTATTTTCTAAATATTTTATCTAATCAGTATTATAATGAAAGAAACTAATAACAAAGAAGAATTATTTAGTTATTTGACTCGACAAGCAGCAGCATAAATAGTTAGTTATAAATTGTGCGGTAACCTTGAGACAGGGATACAGATTACAAGTGAAATAATTAGCTGTACTGCTGTATTGGCATTGGTTCCAACAATTCCTGTTTGTGTAGCCGTTGTTGGAGCAGTTCACCAATGATCGCAGTCCTAATAAGTAAAACCACAATAGCAAAGGAAACAGTTTTAGACATTAAACAACTTTTTGCGTAGGCTCAAACAGCTACATGATCAGACGAGGAGGTAATCACATTGAATTTCACTTAAATACTGCAAATCAAACAAAACAATAATGTTACTGTAGTGGACCCTTGGATATATAAATAAGGCGTACGAGTTGAACTACGGAGCATCTGTTCAATTTAAATGAATATAATAATTCAGAATAATTATATTTCAACCTGCTTCCACATGTTATTATACTTGTCCATAGTGGCTTTGGTTTTAAATATTGTTTTCTTTGTTCTTTTAGCATATCAATTTTTTTTTGAAAAATGTAATCAAATTTAATTAATCTTTTGCGGCCTTTTATTTTAGTCAAAATCTTTACAATATTGTAAAACTAATCCGCACATCTTTGTCTTTCGTAGGGGTTAAATTATACATTTCTAAAGGTTTTTCTAGATGGTATTTTCTGTGATAAACGCTCTTCTTTCGAACACCTGCATATCTGCAATAATATCATATCCGTTGAGGGTTCCGCAATTAAAACAATTACGTTCCGCATCAACAACTCCACAAATACTATTCATAGCGAAAAAAGAATCGAAAACATCCAAAACCTTTTTACTTTTTACAATATTTGCAATTCATTCATTATATATTATTGTCATTTTAAATAATGGCTTAAAAATAAATATCTATGTAATATTATAATGGAACAGATAAAAAAAGAAATCGAAATCTTTAAAGAAGATTGCATGAAACAAACTTTATTGGTTAATTTTGAAGATACAAGGAAGCTCAACAGAAAGCTAATAGATTTTGCAAATTTGAAGGATTTAACTGAAAAAAATCTATCCAAGGCGAAACAGTTAGAATTACCGTGGAAAATAAAAACAGATAGACATAAAAAACATTAACAAATTGTGCAGTAAAATAATCTCATTTGCAACTAATGGTATCATAAATGAAGATTATTTTATTTATTACTACACCATGCTATTAAAAAGGGGAATTAATTAAGTAATTAATTTAGGCTTAAAGAAATATTTTCTATATAATATTATATATGAATGTCAAAGAAATTGAAAAATCCCCGAAAATATATCAAGGTTGTTGCTGTAGATACTATAGATAAGTTTGACCCGCTTGTTCAGCTTCGCAAGACGCGAAATATAGCTGCGGAAAATCCCTCAATATGGAATTGACTAGAACGGGTGGTTTTAAAATGAGAGTTGATTTGGAAATTACTTTCGTGAAACCAGCTGCTTCGTTAACTTCATATAAAAAAGCTTGCTTTGCATCCTGGCAGAATTAATCTTAGGAAAAAACGAGATTAAAACTGCTTTGGATGTAGCAACTCATGAAATAATCAATATAATTGGAAGTTGACTTTCTGAAGGAAGCGACAGGAGAATTGAATCGTAGAAATAAGGTGAAGTATACAACTTTGAGAGGCAGCTCTTATTTAAAGTTGCCAGAAGAACTTTCTTATCCTAAAAAAGGCCTAACACATATAAACAATGAAAAAGACAATGAATGCTGCAAATGGTGCCATTTGGCATGTAAATCTCCTGCTTCAAAAACGTCTCCAAAGAATAGCAAAGTCAAAAATACATATTGATGATCTTTATTACAAGGGATTTACATTTCCTGTTACCATAAAGCAAATTCCAAAAATATATGTTTTAATATAGTTGGATATGGGGATAACGGAGTATACCCTTTATTTTTATCAAGAAATAAAGCTGAAGAAGAATGTGACATTCTTTTGATTAATGAAAATAAAACAAAAATACGTGTGGATAAAAGATTTTAATCGGTTAAAACAAAGCAAAACTAATGGGATGAAAGTAGGGTAAGTGTGAGGTTTGGTGCACCCTAGAACCGGTTTAAACCGCCAGTGGCCTACTTTGCCACTGACCGTTCCAAGGCGGTAGCCCTATTGTCAACCCATTTGTGTTTGTGATGTCGTTTACTTTTATTATTACTTTTGCCTTCTTGTTTGTCTGTTTCCATGTTTGTTTCTGTGTTTTGTGATTGACTGTCCTCCTTGAATGCTACTTTCCCTGTCCGATCTTTTCATATTTTTTGCAGTGGTTTACATATGAGAAAGTCTTGAAAAAGCAAACACCTTGTCTTTCATATAATGGCAAACAAGAAATAAAAATGCCAGATGAAAATGAAAAGGTTTACTGTAAAAACTACGATAGGCAGCTAATGATCCCGTTAGTTATTTATGATGACTTTGAAGCAATAACTGAAAAAAGTTCTTCAGCTTCAAATAATCCTAATAAATCATACACGGCGGCATACCAACAACATACCGAATGTTGTTATTGGCAAAATGTTGTTTGTTGTTATGATGATAAAGTTTCCAAGCCTGTCGTGACCAAACAAATGAAAGAGGAACAAAATACTCTAAAAAAAACCACAAAATTTAATGCATATTTTAAAAAGGATTTGATCATGACAGTAGAAGAAGAAAACAAACTCAGAGCAGCTGTATTTGCGATAAACGTTTGACTGTCGTAATTGAATGCTACTTTCCCTCTCCGATTTTTATATCTTTCCTTTTTTTTTACATGACATGTGATAAGGCAGTTAGAGATCATTGCCACATAACTGGAAAGTTTAGGGGAAGTGACCACGATGCATGTAATCTTAGTTTCAGGCTAACTAAAGAAATACCCGTTGTATTCCATAATTTGAGAGGTTATGACTCTCACCTCATAATGCAGCACATCGGAAAGTTTAAAAAAAGAATAAATGTCATACCAAATAATATGGAAAGGTGCACGGCTTTCGTGTTAGGACACAATTTACTGTTTATCGATAGTTTCCAGTTTATGTCCCAATCATTCGCTAACTTAGTAAAAAACATTCCATCGTTACAATATACATCGCAAGAATACTCAGGTAAAACGTGGGAACTAATAAAGGAAAAGGTGTTTACCCTTATGATTATATGAACAGCGTTGAATGCTTCAAAGAAAAACAACTATCCCAGAAAGATAGCTTTTATTCTAAATAAAATGACGAGCACATCTCGGATGCAGATTACGAACATGCTAGTAATATATGGAAAACATTTAAGATTAAAATCATTTGAGAATATCATGATCTGTATTTGAAATGCAATGTTTTGCTGTTGGCTGATGTTTTTGAAAATTTCAGAAAAAATGTGTTTGAGTACTACAAATAAGATCCTTGCCATTACAAATGTATGTAAGTATTGCAATCCTGTGAGGATGACAGTGAATATGTGTCAACCTTGTACACCTTCTGAGGTTATTTATTTAATTATACTGAAAAATATGTTTGAAAAATATATTCTGTCCTGCTAAATATTCCTTTGAAATAAAACATGAGAAAACATTGCTACTTCTCTCTGTTCAAAATCACTATTCTCTGCACCTAGAAAATAAATTGACTTTAATTATCAACTCAAAAGGATAATACTAGAAGTTATTCGAAAAAGCGAAATGCATTATCGTTCGTTCCGTTCGTTGCGTTCGTTTTCAGCGTTCAGCGTTTTAAAAATTGCATTCATTGTCCACTTTTTAAAACGCTTAACGCCGAAAAAGAACGCAACGAACTTAACAAACGAAATGCATTTTTAAAATATAGATAGTACAACGTTCGTTCTGCCTTCGTTCTGCGTTCATTCTGCGTTCATTTTCCGTTCGTTCACAGTTCGTTCTGCATTTATTTGGGGTAATTGAACGCACCTGCGTCTAACAATGTGGAAATAACAGTCTTGATAATTTAACATGGGTGTTTGATATGAGATATATTATTAATAAATGTGGTATACAGTATTCATGGTTTTGATAAATGTCGTATCAGCGGTTATGGTAGTAATACATTGGGTATTCCTATGTTGGCGCTAAGGTTGAAAAAGTAAAAATATACTCAAATTTAATAAAATAGTCCAATAAAATGCAAATAAATACTACTTTTTAAGATCATTTCTGAAGTTTTAGTAGCCATTGGCTAGTTTGGCTACTGCTAGCGCTAACATAGTATTCATTGGTCATGGTAGTAATAAATGCTGTATTTCGTGTTCATAGTAGTAATAAATGGGGTATTTAGTCTTAGTAGTCATGGTAGTATTAAATTTGATATCCAGTGGTCATGGTAGTAATACATGTGATATACAGTGGTCATGGTAGTAGAAAGTATGTTATAAGTGGCCATGCTAGTGATACATGTGATGTACTTTGGACATGTTAGTAATCAATGTGGCATACAGTGATCATGGTGGTAATAAATTTGGTATACAGTGGTCATGATAATATTACAATACAAAGGTCCTGGTACTTGTGCGATGAACTTTGAGATGATCATCAATAAGAAAGTGGACTTACGAAACAGCTTCAACCACATGCAATGCCATGTTACAGACAAAGCTATGCGCTATATGCCAGTGTCAATGAGAATGGTATGGGACGTAGTAGACATGCCTAGTACAAGACAATCAACCACACCACCAAACAAAACATCCAACCAGTACATAATTTAGAAGAGCAAAAGACGGCTCACATAGAAAGCAGACACGGACAAGAATAACTAAAGATTAAAACCAGCACATTGAGTTTCATCCACCAGATTACGTAGAATATTCATGAAAGATCCATATTATACAAGAGCTGTCGAAAGAATAGCATGCTCGACTATTCGAAGTCATTTTAAACAAGGCCTCTGACACTTATTGTCTCGCAAACAATGGTGCCAGTCCATTCGCAAGTTTAAGTCTTAATTGTGGAGGTTAATTGGTGGTGATATGAGGGTGTAGGGGTGTGTGGAGGTGGTGGTCAGTAAGCATATATACCAAATATCAAAGCAAGACCTTCAATAACTCAGACAGAATATGAACTTGAAGAGCCTGGGGAGGGGAAGTGAAGTGTTACTGAATAGGAAAAAGAAGAATTATTACACAATTTTCATCGGGGGAGGCTAAGGTGGAGCGCGCGTGTGTGTGAGGGGGGTTGGTGTTGGAAGAGAACAGAATGCAGACATGGTGATTATAGAGAAACCAAAAAGAATAGGACAACTATTTATTTATTTATTTATCTGGGGTGATGGTGGCGGTGGTGTAGGGGTGGGGAAGTGTGATGTTTATGAGACTCATGAATTTTACAGGCTTGCCATTGTTCCATTGATGTACGCAGTGAGTTTCATTGAAGTATATAAACCTGCATAAAAACTTTTACCTGAAACTCTTAGTTGAACAGAAACTATCATCTGGCTAAAATGAAATAAAAGTTAAGAAGCATGTGTCTGTAAGTGTCCTTGGTGATTCTAATGACACTTGTCAAGTTCCTTTGAAGTTTGAGAGATTTATGGCTACTGGGTATTGAAATGTAATACCGTGGCAGGGTAACGGAACATCAATCTCTGATTGTCCTTGATCATACTAAAATCCACGTCAAGTTTAATTGATGTATGACATGTAGCTATTAAAATACTGTACGGACTTGCCAAAAATATGTATCCAAAAAAGGCCATAATTTTGCTAAAACGCAATACCGAATTGTGGCATATGCCCTTGATATTCCAAGCTTTATTGAAGTTTTGTTGATGTACGACTTGCAGTTGAACTATATGGAATTGTCCACACAACTTTAACCAAAAATTCAAGTCAGAAAAGGGCCATACTTTTGCTTAAATACAATACATATTTCAAGTTTCACTGACCAGTGGTTGATGAAATAAATGGACTTTGCAAACAACTGAAAACCAAAGTGTCGACTCAGGCGTTTAGTAGATCTACAACAGAACTTCTTATTCTACGAATAGTAAATCTTAAAGAAATATTCCGGCTTTCAAGTTGACGAAAAAAAAAGAGATGATTATCGAGAGAAATATATCATGTACCCGGTCTTAGATTTTGTTTACGAATAGCACTTTTCCTGTGTTTAACTAATGACGCGTTAGTATTATGACGTCACTGCAAAAGAACACTGTGACGTCACGTTAACCTCCTTTGTCTGGTAACTTGTCCAAGCGAAAGCGAATACAGTTGGTCAGGGTACCAGATGGAGATAGGAGAAAACTGTTTGGAACGACGATAGGAGTGACCTCCCCTGAACAAGGGAATTAGCTGCGTTCGGATTTTTTTACCACTGTTTCTTCCCCATAGTATTTGCTACTCGCGTTACCGTAAGGCTTGCTTGAGCTCGCTACTCCGTGACGCGAGCTGAGCTCGCTATAAAAGAATGTGTCCATACTCAGCAAGTGTTGATTTATTTTGAAATAATGACTCACCTTTCAAGGACGTTTTCGTGTAGTTTAATGATTTTGCAATTTATTTCAACAGTTAATAGAACTGGTCAGCATCCGTAATCGATACATATATGTGTGTATGTAGTAAACTGTGTACAGGCTACATAATCATGGAAATCGAATACATTTTCGAATAGGATATAGTTGCTGCCTTGTCCGTCCGTATATTCGAATGTCTGTATGTCCGGACGTTAAAAACACTCATATTTTCTTTCCCACCCAACTTCTCATACAGTTTTCATCCTATTTTCATAAAACTGTGTTAAAAGTATTAGTATTATATCAAGTACCATATATTACCGTGACGTTGTGGTTAAATGATTTAAGTCGGAGTAACAGGAACTTATTTTTTCAAATGTTAATCGTTTCAGCGTAAATTCTCCTACATGTTTCTTCTGTTTCTACCGAAACATAGTAGGCAGTATCTTCATGATATCTAGTAATGCATATTTGCAGGTCATTTTGGTTGAATAATATTTGGAGGAGTTAAGGACATTAAAGTATTTTTTCCACTCAACTGTTCGATTGCTTTTCAAAACGACGTTCACGAACTTGATAAGAAATATCAGTATGATGTCTAGTAGCGCATATTATCAGGACGTTCCGGTTGAAATTGTTTCAGCGGTGTAGCGTTCAACTTCTCCTATAGTTTTCTAATGATGCTCATGGGTGTAATAAGAAGTATCAGTATGATGTCTACACTACTCAATTTTTATAATCGGTCTCCTAGTTTTTTTGAAAATAACATGAATACTAAATTCTGGAATTCACCGCAACACATACCAATATGTTATTAAGTTTATCAACAAGGTTAAACGCCAGTTAAAATTTCAAATTTCAAATATGAATTATTAACAAATATATAATTGTTTGAAAAGTGACCGATTATAAAAGTTGAGTAGTGTAGTAGTGCATATTGGCAGGACGTTTCGGGTGAATGATTTTTGTTAGAAATACGGGACTTTGAAGACGTTTCCGCTCAACTTCTCCTACATACATGTAATGCATCAGATTTTCAAGACAGGAACTTGGGTGGAAATATCAGAATGATGTCATGTAGCGTATATTTTCAGGACGTTACTCCTCTCAACTACTCCTACATTTTTCTTCCGAACTTGGAATCCGATCAGTGTAAGTTCTAGTAATGCATATTGTCAGAATGTTCCGGTTAAAGGCCTAGTCTTCCGTGTATTACAGTCGTAATTGGGAGTTTGACAATATAATAATTAAGAAACACCAATACAATCAGCAGGAGTCCATAGCTTGTGGGATATTATAAATATATGCCAGTGCACATGATATAAAGGAGAACAGGGCTTTGAAATTAACCTGTATTTGGCAAGCTGTTAACTTATAAGTACAGAATACAGATATTACTTCAAGCCTTATGATTTATTGAATAAAGAGTTATGATAAATTTGACCCTATATATTACTTTAAATTTTAAATTTAAAACTGTTTGTACTTTTTTGTTTTGTTTCTTGTCTGCTGTGCAGACATAGTATTGTCTATATTGTCTAGAATAGACAATACTATGTCTACACAGTAGACTGTCTTTTCTTACATTTTCTTTCATAAGCCCTTTTATCAATTGTTCTAAATATACAAATTATTTAAAATAAATATAAGTATAAAAGTTATTAACAAAAGCTTTAATGTTTGAATGTCTTCTAATTTATTTACTTATTTCAGATCCACCAAATATTTATGATTTTTCATTTTTAGAATATGAAATGAAAATAAAATAATTGTATAAGCATATTTAAATATGTTGGCTTACCTGTAAGTGGTAATACATTTACATTTATATGTTTATTATGCCTACCACCCCCCCCCCCCCCCCCCCCCCCACACACACACATACACACCCGCCTTTCCACGAAGGGGATACATTGTTTTTACTGTGTCCGTCTGTCTGTCTGTCTGTCAGTCGGTCTGTCCATATGTATGTCTGTCTGCCACAAATGTTGACGACGCTACTCCGTCTAAACCGCTTGTTGGTAGGAAGCATCGATATGATATCTACTTGTGGATATCGCTTTTGAGTTCCGGTTCAATGATTTTTGATGGAGTTATGGCCCTTTGACATTTTATCTTTAAAATTGTTTTCGCCACTACTCCTCCTAAACCACTTCTTGGATTTCCACGAAGCTTGGTAGGAAGCACTGATATGATGTCTTGTTGTGCGTATCCCGTGTGCGTTCAGTAATGTTTGACGGAGTTATGGGCCTTTGACATTTTAATTTAAATTGCAATCGCCACTACTCTTCCTAAACCACGTGTTGAATTGACATCAGTAATTTTATGTTCCTAAAAAACCAGGTCAATATACATGACCTTGACCTACTTTTCGGACTAAGTTAAATAACACTGACGTGTTATTGTTTGCGTCTGACTGCGCTATAGCGGTGCCTCCGTGTCCCATGGATACATTGTTTTAATTTTACTATTGTTTTTGTTACTTGAAAATAACTTTCCATAAATCCTTAAAGCTATCCAAAAATGTTCCCTAATCACTTTCAAACATATCTTAACAAGGTTGTACCTTCAAGGTCTCACTAAACAGTTATTTCCCTTGCCAGTCACGGTAGGAACTTTCTGGAGCTTAAAAAAAATATCTGTGTTCTTCGGTTCTTGCTTATTTCTTAAAATGTGCAAATATTTTCTCTTTTTTTGTTGCAGGTGACAAGAATGGGACAGGTTCATGATTTCATACAGGTTAGGATATGCCTGAATGTTTCAGAGCCCAGATCTGAGAATATAATACTGGGTAGTGATACATTAGAAAATGTCAGTGAAATGGACAAATTCAAGAGGGTCTCTTCAAACTATTGATATTAAAAAAAAGCAAATTGGTCAACCCCGTGTTTTTTGTTGGATATGTCGTGCAACAGACATCAAGTTTCACAAAGAAAATATTTTTAAGAAAATTCATTAAGTTCTACAGTGGTCCAGAGGGGTCCTGCTACATATGCAGAGCTATGTAAAATTAACTGTGTTGTGAGACGTAAACACTATCAAGATTATCTTAACTAGGTTGTGCATTGAGGGAAAGAGAGTTTTTGCTTTAAAAAAGCCCTAGTTAAAAGTGTGTTTCTATTCATTTCATAAACTTGTCATTAACGGGTATACAAACATCAATTAGTCAATAAACTACACTCCATTGAATCGTGTCTCTCACGGCATAATTTGTGCCTCCACTGTGTTTTATTGACACTTACGTGTAACGGTATTTTATTAACCCTAACTAGGAAATCTTATGTAACACACTAATCTCCTACTAATTACATGTACATGCTGAGGTTTTGGGGTCGGGGTGGTGGTGAGGGCACAATCTCCGCTAATATAGTCTAGACCTTTACATGCTTTTGGCAGAGCTAAGGGACTTTGATATTCAAATGTAAATAGTTTCCGCGAAACTCTCCTACAATTTTTCTATTTTCATGAAACTTGGTAAGAAGTATCATGTTGATGTCTAGTAATACATATTATCAAGACGTTTTGATTAAAATACAGTTTGTGTCAGGGACTTCGAAATTGTTCAATTGATAGCATTTTCGATCAACTCCTCCTACATCACTATGAAGGGTACTTGCGCAAATTGTCAGATTTTCATTTGCAATGCTCTGCCATGAGTTAAGGCCCTTTGAATAATTAAAATTGCTATTATTGTACTGAAAGACTGACAAGATTGTCCACTCAACTCTTCCTACAAATTTGAGCGGATTTAGACTGAACCTGCATCAATGCATTACTATGGAAATTACTTCCACATATGGTCAGGATTGTCATTGTCGATGCTTTGACACAAAGTTGTGGTTCTTCATTCGGAGAGCATTAATATGTTATACAAAGTTATTATTTTTTCCTGAAGAAGACGAATCTGCTTAATTATATAAATATATCGGCGATTAATTTTTTTATTTTGGATATACATGCATTCCCTCTTTTTTTATTTGCTTTTTATATTTGACCCGATACCATTGTTATACATCTTAGAATATCTCAGTAAGTTAGTGAAACCAGACCAAACTCGATACGTGTTATGGTGTAGGATCAGGAAAATGCATTCATATACATACGAATTGAGTGAACACATTATATACATTTACGAGTCAATATATGCATTGAATGCATATTTGTATGTACTATTAGCGCTCTTTCTTTCTCACATATAATAACAGTTTTTAACTATTGTCACTATAACAATATTAAAGGAACCCACGGCAATCTACATATGCTATGCGTGTTTTTTGTGCTGTATACTATGATGCTACCCATATAATAAATAAGAAAGACCGAGGTGAAAGTAGATATAAACGTCAAATACCACAGTTACCCCAAAAAACACGCTTCGAAACAATGAACAGTTATAATGCAAATAATCGGCATGATATGTGACACCACAAAATAAAAAGGTTGACAATAGAGATACCGCCCTGGAACGGGCAGTGGCACAACGGCCGTTTGGGATTTAAATTAGGTGCTATGGTGAACCAAACCGCTTTAATTTCTTAAAGCAATATGGTAATAAACCATTCATATACGACAGGACAATATTAGAGACAAACATCAAACGTTACGTGATTTCAGAATTTAGGAAGACGTCAACATAGGGCCAACAACCTGTCCGGTCATTGCACAGTTAAAAAGAAAAACGCATTGGCGAACTGTAAATGGGTCAACCATTAAGCATGCAAGGTTTCGCAAAATGATAGTCTCATAACGTATTTTGAAAACGTGTTTAACAAATTTAACTAGACAATGTGTCCACTCAGCTAGAACAAAGTCGACGGGGCACCACCGACATTTTCACGCGTTCTTCACACAGGTCAATATGGTTAACAATTATATGTTCACCCCTTTGATTCCGTATCCAAATCTAGGGGTAACACTGTATTTTTTACTGTTCTTTGATACTTAGATAAAAAAATATACTATGTATGTTATTCTGTATGTATGGCACTTTGCCTGTAAATTAATAAATTAAGTTAATAGTATTTGTGTATTTGAACATTTGACCACAGCCGAATGTCCTACAGGTGAGCAAATTATACTGTGTAATACCATCATCATCAAACTTAATTTGAGAATGGAACAACATTATTTGATTATTTGATTATATATATGTGCGCGTGCGTGCGTGCGTGCGTTTGTGTGTGTGTGTGTGTGCGTGTGTAGGGGTGAGTGGGGGTGGTTGTGGGTGGGTGGGTACTTTGTCCTCAGGGGTGGGGA